>CM068742.1:53275953-53410953 GCA_035084275.1 Hydrolagus colliei
GAGCAACACACTGCAACTGCAAAAACTCCAAGGTGACTGAGATACACACACACTCTCACTCACTCACACTGTCACTCACACACTCATTCACACACTGACTTCCACTTGTTCCCCCTTGGTCTGAGCAACTCACTGCAACAGCTCCCAAGGTGACTGAGCCACACACATTCACTCTGACTTCATCTATTCCTGTGTTCTGAGCAACTATCCGCATGTATTGTGAGCCTTACAATATAATCGCCTCAAGACTTTCCTCTTCGATAGTTCCATCGGCAACTCCTTATCCTTCCCCTTCCTTACCCCCCACCCCACCACTGTCCTCAGCTCAGGTCTGAAGCAGTAACTGTCCAGCGCCTTGGAATGTCCTCCCAACGTGAAAGGCCTTATACAAATGTAGTTTTGCTGTTGTTTGCAAAAAGGACTATTGTTCTCCCCTGAAAGCTCCTCGATAAGGTCATGGTGTTATAAGGTAATCGTGTTATTATTATCAGCCTCTCAGGTAACACCTTTACAGAGTTTGCAGCACTAAGGTAACACCATCATCAGCGATATTGAGTAGCTTTCAGGAAAAAAACAAGAATTGGCATTAAAATAACCCAAGCAATCAGGAGGAGTGGAATATGTGCAAATAACTAGAATTGAGTGCCATTGGGAAAATTATTTTACAGCATACTTTTTAGATATTTCCTATGTTTTCAAAAAGAAACAATGATTTTGCCCACAGTTATACAGTCAATTCACTTTACAGTATATTCTGTGAAGCGCTTTGAAACGTCTAGAAGAAAAGCGTTATATCAAATGCAAGGATTATTATTTATTAATATTATTTGCCTTTTTTGCCACATGGGTGTCTCTGTTTAGGGCGTTGTCCTCGGTGTGTATGCAGGAAAAAAAGATGCTGTTCAGTTTACAAAGGCAGGGGAAGCGTTTGACAATTCTGTATCTGGAAGGCTGAGAAAACTTCTTACAATGTGAGTATGTTTTAGTATCTTCAACAACAACTTGCATTTAAATGGAGCTCTTCATGTGGTGATTCTGCAGTGACTCCGGGGTTGACAGTGGCAGAGTCACTGCAGAATCAGAGGGAGGCAGGAGAAGTGACTGTAAGCAAAAAAAGGTCTTTAAGCGAGATTTGAAAGTAGGGAGGGGGCAAGATGGAGGAGAGAGTTCCAGAGTTTTGACGCTTCGTGGCTGAAGGCACAGCGACTGATCCTAGAACTGGAGGGACAAATCGGAGTCCAGAGCCAGTCGAGCTGAGACAGCAGGGGAGGGAGATAAGTAGATCTGATAGGTTGGGTCATTGAAAGTGATTTGAAAACCAGTGAGAGGAACTTGAAATTTATGTGTCGATAAGGATCTTAAATCTGCTTCTCTGAGGTTCTGGAAGTCAATTGAGTTTGGCAATTATGGGAACAATGAGGCGTGGGAAATTAAGGTTTGGCAATTTGTAGACTGAGAGTATAATGTTTGAGCTCTATGTTATTTAACAAGCCCATCAGGCACTCTTGCTGATTTTGAGAAATGAAACGATTTTGTTTTTCTTTTTAGATCTGGACCTGCACTTAAAAAGGGCAAAAGTCGGATATTTTATGGTGTTCACCAGGTATTATTTCAGTTTGAAATATTCAATACTTTGTTAATGTGAGTCTATGAATGTCACTTGTGTCATGGTTTACTGGTGTCAAATAATTCTGTGCTGTGGGGTGAAAGTGTAGTATAGTTGCACACAATTCATTAAATTCATAGAATAGAATCATAGAATATTACAGCACATAAGGGGACTGTATGGGCTATCGTGCCTGTGCCGGCTCTTTGGAAGAGCTAACCGATCAGTCCCACTCTTCCCCTATATCCTTGCAAAATGTTTCCTTTTCAAGTACCTATCCGATTACAGTTTCTACTCTATCAAAACCCCTCATAATTTTGAACACTTCTATTAAATGCCCCCTTAACCTTCTCTAAGGAGAACAATTCTCTAGTCTCTTCACATAACTAAAGTCCCTCATCCCTGGTACCATTCTGGTAAATCGCCTCTGCACCCTCTCCATGGCCTTGATGTCCTTCCTAAAAGTGTGGAGTCCAGAATTGCGCTGTTTCTCCTTCCTCTAGGTGCTCCTCAAGAACTTCCCCTTTGATAGCACTTTTGAACATATTTCCCCACTTCCAGCTCGGGTGCAAACCCATGGGTTGTCAAGAGTCTTGGGATGTCCTTCCAATGTGTACAATATATGTGAAAGATACTGTATAAACAGAAACTTGTAAAAAGGGTGCTTTGCTTTTATAGGATTTCCCCCAGCTTGTAGTTGTTGGTCTTGGTGACAAGGAAGCTGGAGTCAGTCATTCGGAACAATACGATGAGAGCAAGGACAATATCCGAACTGCTATTGCAAGTAAGAGGTGCTTTTTATTCATCTGTGTGTGGTGTGAATGAACAATGCAGCACTGATTTACTGTGTGTATTTGCGAAGAGATATTGGTTGACTGGTTAATTTCTGCCGGGTTGGAGAAATAGTTGCCAACAGTTGGGCTGATGGCAGTGCGTTTGCAGAATGATAGATAGATCATTGGGGGTGGTTTTTCTTCCCTGTAATCTGCCGCCTACTGGCCAGCTGTTGAATGGAGCTCGAGTGTTTGAGGTTTGAATCAATCTGCACTGTTGTGGTGCTCTGCCTGGCAGTGGGTTGGAGCATTGCTGTGATCATTCAGACAAGACTCGTGATTGGAAAATCAATTAGCTTATCAACTGCTTGTCAGGAAATGTATAAAGGACTTCAATAGGAGTTAAATTAATGGCAGTTTGAGGGCCTTAAACAGGTCAGAATTCCCTGCGGTGTCCTGCCTTTTCATCCCAGGATATCTTTCACTCTGTCGGACCGATACCAATGCTGGAGAAGGTTTTCTTTTCCTGGAAAATGCCTCTTTAAATTAAAACCCAAATGAATCACTTGGCTGATATAATTTACACAATGCAGCTATTGGATAGTTGGCCTTCATTGTACGAATGTAATGGGAGTGTCAGATGTTTTTGTTGTGGACTTCTGATGGGAAATGATTTCAGTGGTGCTTTCTTCATACATGTTGCATGCGGGGTCATGGCATAATAATAATCCTTACATTTGATATAGTGCTTTTCACATGGCTTCTAGACGTCTCAAAGCGATTCACAGAATATACTGCAAAGTGAATTGACTGTATATTTGTGGGCGAAACGTGGGCAGTGTATTGTACACAGCAGTGTCCCACAAACAGTCGTGGATTAAAGTAATCAATTTATTATTGTTTTTTCCTTGAAGGATTATTACAACAACAATTTTGATTTATATAGCGCCATCCACATCGGATGGCGTCTCATTATTAACCATGTGGTGTAAGGAAACTTGCCCAAGGTTTCGCCCTGCCTGGAATCGAATCACATTGCTCGTTTGAGAGGTGTGTGCTCTACCCACTGAGCTACATGTCCTGTGAATAATGTGTGTAGAACGTGGTTTGAGGCAACAAACCAGCAGGTTATAGTGGGGATCGCTTGCCTATTTCTGGATGTTTAAGCAATTTGTTGTAATGAACCTCAAAGAGTTATGTACTGTATTTTTTTTAATGGAAAATGTCCTCTCAGTTGGATGCAGGCAGTTGCAAGACCTTGAGGTTCCGGTGGTGGAAGTTGACCCGTGTGGGGATGCCCAGTCTGCAGCTGAAGGATCTGTTTTGGGTTTATATGAATACAATGATCTGAAGCAGAAAAAGAAGAATCTAGTTACCGTGAGACCATATCAAAGGTACCTAAACGTGATGATTTTATAGGAAGTGCACTTTATTTCTGTTTATTATGTACTGTCTCAAGAAACATATACCTTATCCAAGCACCGAAATTCCATAATACTTATCATTCTTCTGCATTATTATGCAGCTATATTATTCGAAAACCATAGTCTTGTTTAAGAATATAGAAATATTAAGAATATATTGTACTGTAGATGTTAGTTAAGCAAATCTTTTATATACAGTACATGTATTATTTCTTGGTTTTGTACAAATAATCACAATTAACAACAACCACAACAACTTCGATTTATATAGCGCCCTCCACGCCAGATGACGTCTCAGAGCACTTCAATTAACCATTAAGGTTTAACATTCACTTTGATTTGATGTCTTGTGTGAAGGCAGCATTCCCAGTCTGAACTAGGAACACAAAACGGGTGAGCTCAAGTTCCAACGTGGGAATTGAATAGGACGCAGAGGTGGGAATGTTGAGTCAAACTGATGCAGTTCTCCAAATGTGTCAATAGATCCATAACATCATGCTGAATTTTAAATACTTTACTGTTGCTTCTTTTCGCAAGTTCAGACAGTGAGGCCTGGCAGAAAGGTGTTGCATATGCAGAAGGCCAGAATTTGGCACGCCACTTGATGGAAACTCCAGCTAATTATTTAACTCCAACCAGTTTTGCTGAGACAATACAACAAACTCTGATTTCAACAGGTACTGATGTCAAAATACACATAAGGTAACTCGCTTTCTGCATCAATTATGGTTTCTTTTCAGCTAGACAGATTTCTCAGCCATGCAAAATCTCTTCTGTTGCTGAGTATCCAAACCAGATTCAGAGTTCAAACTATCTATGGCACCTACACATGTGCACTTGTATTAACTAGTCATTCAGTAACTGGAAATACATTGTATTTATAACTACTTAAGATAGAATATTAATTTCCTACAAATTGGCAATCAAATGCTACAATATTTTACAGAGGAGAAAATCTATATTTGTTTCACATTTACCTCGTAAAGGATCTAATAGGAAATTATAAAAATAATTTCTTCATGCAGAGAGTGGTGTGAATATGAAGCTCATTGCTGGATGCTGTGGTTGAAATAAAAGCAATAGTGCATTTAAGAGGAAACGGTAATGATATTTAGAAGGAAACAATATGTAAATGAGCTTGAAAGGAATCAAGCAGAATAGGAGAGGAATAGTAGGTGTGGATGTTTGTGTGGAGTATCAACACTGATACAGACTATTTGGACTAATTGGCTTGTTTTCTTGCCATGTTAATTCTATCTCCCTTTTTGTTTCATTTATCTCTTTTAGAACCAAACCCTGGATTGAGGAGCAGAAAATGGGAGCTTTCCTCAGTGTAGCCAAAGGCTCAGACGAAAAGCCAGTTTTCTTGGAAGTCCATTACAATGGCTGTGATGTCTCTTGTGACTCGCCATTAGTCTTTGTGGGAAAAGGTGTAACCTTTGATAGGTAAGTGTATTCTAAATCGGGCAAGATTTCTGGGTACCTATACTGGTACTCAAGTGCCTCAGTGTTGGCAGTCAATATTGTAATCTACATTTAAGCTCTGCTGAAATACACCAGTTTCAGATCAAACTGATGGATGGATGTTACATAGCAGTACAAGCACAATTGGCCAGGTCCCGCGAGTGCCAGATAAACAGGCTTTTACTGTAGTTTCCTTTTCTTTTTGCAGTGGTGGAATCTCAATCAAACCTGCTTCAGGCATGGACGCAATGAGAGGCGATATGGGAGGGGCAGCAACCATCTGCTCTGCCATTGTCACTGCAGCAACTTTGAAACTTCCTCTTAACATCATAGGTAAGGTACTGGAGTAACAAACTGTACGGTGTTATTAGTAGTCCCTTCAATCCAGTCCCAAGTCTTTTTTTCCTGCAGTTCCGTTTATCCTCATCATTGAATGTTCCACATGTTTCTTCTGCATGACTGTGCAGCATCACAAACATTAGTTCATATTACAGTAAAAGCCTGTTTATCCGACCTAGCCAATGCCGGTCAAACGGCATGCCGGATATTCGGTTGGATCCGACTCCAAAAACCCAATACAAAAAAAAACTTATCTTGACATATACCATATTAATAATAGACTAAATAATAACAGATAATAACAGACCTTTGTTATTCACCTAAAAATCACCTTTGCTGGTAATTGCCTGGTTTGAAGCCATGATGCTGGGGTAGAGGTCAAAACGGCAGCGCGGCTTTAAGACTACTAGCGGCAAGCTAAAATACCTGTACAGTACTCTCGTGTGACAATCGATTCATTAAATGCACCACCGCAATTGTGCCGGATAACATCCAGTTAATTGGATGGGGACTTTTTTTTTGATGTACAGGTTATAAGGAACTTCCGGTTGATCAAGTCATGGATAAACAGGTTTTTACTGTATTTCCCATAATTACAGAGTTATAAATCTGCCCATCTCCTTAACAAGACAATACTGTAAATTACTGCTACAATTAATGTACCTACACCAAATGTAAATTTTAAATATCCTTTTTATTTATCACTTTTCTTGCACCAGAAGTAGTCTTGTTCTTGGTGATATTTGTTAATTGAATAATTTAAGAGTAGGCTTCATTTTAACCTATTTCCTGGCCTCTTCCCCACGCCCTTCGCTTCAGTTCAACCACCCACCCACCACTAAAGGACATGCTTATCAGTGACACACTCGTGACTCGCCATTGGTCTTTGTCTGTAATATTCTCTCTGTGAAAGTTTTACTTCTGTATAAACCAAGGTATAATCTGTTGAGTCAGAAGTAGGTGTTGTATTAACTAAATTGTAATTATTGAGTTTGAGAAGGCAGTGCAAGTCCATCAGTCTCCACCACATATCAGTCATTGCACCCCTGTTTATTATATATATATATATTTGTATATATGCAGGTATTAGATAATCTATCTGTATGTATCTACATTTAGTCTTTGTTTAAAGTCGCAACTGCGTTTGCGAAAAGTGCGACTTTAAGCAAAACAATGTTAAGCGAACCTGCACAAGAATACCTGATGTTCAGCGTCTGTGTACGCCTACACTACCCAAAGTAGTCCATTTCCACCCGTGCAAATGACATAATAACGAACGTCGCAATGTTAAATGAATATATGTTCCCTATGTATCAGCAACATGATAACGAAACAATGTTGACCAAAGCAACGTTAAACAAGATCTACATATAACTCATAGTATGTATTTTAATTCAACCCAATTTTACATAATGATTGCAGGTGGGAGATGCACTGTTCTAGTTGTAAATGTTTATTTTGTGTTTGTTCTAATACATCGCCTAGGTCTAGCACCTTTGTGCGAGAATCTACTGAATGGTAGAGCAAATAAACCCGGAGATGTTGTCACAGCAAAGAATGGCAAAACAATACAGGTACAGTGCACTTTCCCATTTCTATCAAAATATTTCACCAGTCCAAGCAATTTTGTGTTCTTGGTTACAGAGGGATAGGAGTATGTTATCTTGGCTGTAACAAAACTACCTTATGGATAGGAAATTGTTTGGTGGCATAAGATAGTTTAATACCATTGAATATGATTATTGCTAAAGTAGTAAAAGTTTTTTTTAAAAAAACAAGTTAAAGAGAGATTCAATCTGCACTTTCAAACTTCAATAGACAAACTGGAAAATATGTTTAATTGGATTACATTACAAAATAAGTACAAATTCTGTTGAGTACTTGGCGCCTTTGATAATAGGATTTGCCATTACAATAGTGCTTCACCAGATGTTTGATGTAATGCTCAATAGAATTGGTATCCCAACTTGGTAAAAGTTCAATGAGTTAATGCAACGAGTAACTGAGCCATACAGATCACAAAGGTCCTTGTTCGGAATTCAATTTCAACCAGATTAGCAAAGAGGCACTGAAACTGTTTCTAATATCTTAAGGTTAGTGAAGGGAAAATTAGCCTGGTACCTTGCTAACTGAGGGCTGAAATTCCATTGAGTCCTAGCATGCAAGACTATTTTGTCCTTAAAATTTAAAATTGTACAAAATGGTGTAAATTCTTGAATTCATTTTTAAATTTGAAAGCCAATTTTCTACATCTTTTAGCCTTCAGTTATGGGAAGAGTAGGAGGATTAAAGCTTACATATCAATAGGAGAATTCGCTGTTATTCACAAATCAAGCATTTATAAAGTCACAAGATGCCAACTAGATTCTTCCAGTATCTACAGCATTTGTTTATATATTATTATTTATAATAATTCCATGCCTTTGTCACTTCTCGGCTGGACCACTCTGACACCCTCCTTGCCAGTCACCCCTCCGACACCATTCATAAAATCCAGCTCATACAATGCTGCTCGCATTCTCACCTGAACCAAACATCACTTCCCGATTACCCCACTCGTTGGACTTCACTGGCTCCCTGTCACAGAATGGATCAACTTCAAGATCCTCACTCTTGTATTTATATCCCTCCACTTCTCTGCACCCCTTCTCTAACCTCCTCACAACAGTACCTTTGCAGTACTCTTTCCTCACAGCAGTATCAGCTGCCTCTGTTTTACTGGGTCTGGCCTCCTCCTTTTTCTACTGGGTCTGGCCTCCTCCTTGTTCCACCAGTCCTCAGCTCCACCATCGGTGGCTATGCTTTCAGCCATTAGGCCCCCAAACTGTGGAACTCAATCCCTCCGCCTCACCCCCTTTTCCTTTTCCATCTTGAGGTCGCACCTGAAAACCTTTCTGTTTGACCACGCATACGGTCACCTTCCCCTTCCCCCTGGCTCAGCCCCGGGCTCTGCTATTGTGAAGCACTCTGAGATGCCATCTGGCATGTAGGACGCTATATAAATGCAAGTTGTTATTGTATTTGAATCCCTTCAGTATTGGAGCTAATTAATTTTCTCCTTTGTATTTTAAAGGTAGATAACACGGATGCAGAGGGTCGTTTGATACTAGCTGATGCCCTGTGCTATGCACAGAACTTTAACCCCAAGGCCATTGTAAATGCTGCCACGTTAACAGGTAAAAAGTAATGTTGACTTTACTTGAATTTGCACATTGTCAACAAAGTCAATGAAAACAGGAGCTGGTTACTGTACCACTCGGCATGCCACTGAACCACATAGATCTGACGGAAGGTCCCAAGTTATTTTCCTTGTCTGAGCTGAGTAAACCGTTCTCAGTTAGAATGCTCCAGGTCTCATGCATTTAATGAGGATTCACTTGGCTGGGATTCCAGCTGCTGATTGCAGTCTAGTGATGATCTGCACCTATGGGTATCAGGGTGGACGAGAGCAGAATTGGTATCATCCATCACGTCCTCCCATTTGGGAGGGAGCAAGATAGCAAATTTATCCTAGGATTTCAGCACTGTAGGGAAAAAAGGCTCCCCAACAACTACATCAGCTTGCTACTATTCTGAGACTCAGTATGAGTTAGTATTAAAAACTTAAAAATTTGTTGAAGGAAATAATTTATAACTGGAATGGGTCATCATATAAAGTGGAAGGTCTTGTCGGTTGTAAGATCTTGGAAGTCCAATGTTATTGCATAAGTAATGAACTCCTAGCATTTAGATAGAATAAACATAGGAATAGGGGTAGACTATTTTCATCCGTCAAGCCTGTTCTGCCAGTTTATTAGTTGCTTGTACCTTCAGTTCACTGATTTGTTTGAGATATTTGACAGGTGCTGTGGATGTTGCTCTGGGGTCAGCAGCAACTGGCGTCTTCACCAACTCAGACTGGCTGTGGAATCACCTCCAACAAGTAAGGATAGCTTATGTCACGAGTTACACACATTTGCTCCTTTGGTACTCGTGTGCATTTCTTTTTTAAAATGATGAATGTTAGAAGGGGAGGCAAGGACACTACAACAACAATCTGTTGTATTGACTAACCATCATAATTCACAGGTTATGAATTTCAACAATCAGCAAAATTCTGCAAATTGGCTGAAGGTCTCTATGCTTTTTCCCAGAGTCTTGACTGCCGTGTCAGTCAGAGTGTCTGGGTCATGGGGCAGTGATTAACTCTTATACATTTTTAATTTTACTTGGGGGGGGGGGGGGGGTCAGCCAAATAAATTTCTGGTTCTGTATGTTCCTGTGTGCTACAGATTGCCAGACTACTTGAAGAATAATATGCTGTAAAAATGGACTTAGATGAAAACTGGAAGGGTGGGAAAACACCATGATTTCTTCTAAAACACCATTAATATAGTGAATTAAAACTAAATAACTCGATTGGCTGTAGAGTATTATATGAATGAGAGAATAAATTAAGCTAACCAGTGTTATCCGTTTCATAAATATGACTCATCAAAAATTGCACTTAGAAAAACATTCAAAATCACTATTCGCTCTTTCATCTCTTTGATCTCAGCATATGTAGAATAATTAGGAAATCTTATTAATTTGTATTGAAATAATTGTGTTAACCTAGTGTTTTAATTTCCCGTTATACTGCATCACTTCTACCACAGCAATTTACATTATATAGTGCTTTTCATGTTGAGAAGTTGATATGATGTGAAAAGCGCTATATCAAATGCAAGTATTATTATTATTAACACTTTGTACAGCAAATTGGATGAGGTGGGTCAATCGGGGGTGGGGAAAGGAAGACCAAAAGCTAAGTTGAAAAATGTTTTTATATCAGGCTTTGAAGGTGGGAAGGGAGGGGGCATGGAAGATTTAAATGTGAAGACAAGTATCGTTAATTCAGTCCGGTGGGGAGTCAGTTGATCTGAACGAGGATGGGGTTCGTAGACTTACAAAGCCTGGTGTGGAAAAAGATTATTCAGTTGAGAAGTTAGGCTTAGTTACACATTCTGCTGGTTAATTTCAATGGCGTGGATCTCAGTGCATTTCTGATTATTATCTGTTGTTAATTGCATACTTCATCTTTTCAGGCTGGTGTTGTGACTGGAGATCGTATGTGGAGAATGCCACTTTTCCAGCATTACACCAAACAAGTAACAGAGTCACAGTTAGCGGACCTCAGTAACATTGGAAAATACAGCAGGTGAATACAGTACCACTGTGACTTTTACACCGTCAGTTTATTTGCACATCAAAGTCCTGCTCGATAATGACTGACTATTCCGTGCCGGTTCTCTTTCTTCAGGTCTGCAGGTGCTTGCACAGCAGCGGCGTTCCTCCGAGAGTTTGTTACAGCCCCTCACTGGGCTCACCTTGATATAGCTGGAGTGATGACAAACAAAGATGAAGTTCCATACCTGCGAAAGGGAATGGCAGGAAGACCAACAAGGACGTTGGTGGAGTTTGCTGCTCGTCTGAGTCGAGAACAACTGAAAGCATAATCAGGAGAACTAAATACAATATTTCGAAACATCAATTCTTGAAGTAATAATGATGCAAATCCTTATATTTGATACATTGCCTTTCAAGTTGCTGTATTTTCTAATTTGCGACTGATAGAAACTGAATTTTTGAGACATGCTGTTTAATCAAGACAGTGACAAAAGTGTTTGTTTTTGTAAATAAAGCACTATAATCATGAGAAAGTATTGCCAGTGTTGGATTTTAATTTGTGCTAAATAATAATATTCTTATTTTGATAGCTCTTTTCACATATTCTAGACATCTCAAAGCGCTTCACAAAATATACAGTACTGTAAAGTGAATTGACTGTATATTTGTGGGAGAAACGCGGCAGTCATTTGCGCACAGCAGTGTCCCACAAACAGTCGTGAATTTGAATGACCGTTTTACAAACAGCTATTTCTGTTAGCAATAACAGTGCTGAATATCATACTGTCCCGTCCCTGTGGTTGAATCTGCTGAACAGTAGCCAACTACATATTCAGGAGAGGCATGAGTAAAGTAAACAACTGTAACAGGCTTGAGATTTTATTAATGGGCTCAGTTACATGGTGTGTACTTTCCAAAATGCATCTGGTGTTATTCGTTATGTAAACCCGATCTATAATTTGAACACCCTGTGCAATGGAAAAAAACGTTTTGCTTATGAAAACAGTCATTGCACTTGATTTGATTTCCTGCTGAGGGGCTATGACAATGCAAGTGATTTTCTTGTGATGACATGTGTGACACGTATTCCTGTGCACTTTTCACTTTTGCTGTGGACTCATGTGGAGCCCTGTAGCTCAGTGGTGAGAGCAATCGCCTTACTAACGAGAGACCCGGGTTCAGTTCCAGGCAGGGCAAAGCCTTGGGCAAGTTTCCTCGCTACACACGTCTGATAATAATTTCTCGATTTCAAAACAATAATAAATCGATCATTTCAATCCACGACTTTGCGGGACACTGCTGTGTGCAATTGACTGCCACCTTTCACCCACAAATATACGGTTAATTCACTTTACTGTACATTTTGTGAAGTGTTTTGAGGCATCTCGAAGATGTGAAAAGCGCTGTATCAAATGCAAGGATTTTTTTATTATTGCAATAAAATGCAAAGATTTATTATCATTATTGTTTGAAACCCTTCCTATTGGGCGAGAAACCCGCCCCCATTGGGCGAGAAACCCGCCCCCATTGGGCGTGAAACCCACTCCATTGGGCGAGAAACCTGCCCCATTGGGCGTGAAACCCGCCCCCCCATTGGCATGAAACCCGCCCATATTGGGCGATAAACCTGCCCCTATTGGGCGTGAAACCCGTCCCCCTCCCCATTGGGCGTAAAATGGAACCAATCCAACTGGGGAGAAGACGGCGCAGGCGCAGTGTGAGGCCGCGCAGTAATGGCGGCTTCCATGTCGGGGATGTTTCAGCATCAGCCCCAGGGCCAGGCCCCGCCGCCTGCCCCCTCCGGGCTCCCCCCACCCAGGCCCCCCAACACCCTGGTAGACGAACTGGAGGCTTCGTTCGAGGTGAGAGCGTCTGTGTCCGCTAACAAACTGTGTCCGGTAATCCACCATAACCCGGGGGGGGGCTGAGAGTGAGCGGCGGGAGCCTGACCCCTGATCCACGTCACAGAGGCCCGTCTGTGACACTGACATACACAATACTGTACACTGAGATACACAATACTATACTATACACTGACATACACAATACTATACACTGAGATACACAATACTATACTATACACTGACATACACAATACTATACTATACACTGACATACACAATACTATACTATACACTGACATACACAATACTATACTATACACTGACATACACAATACTATACACTGAGATACACACAATACTATACTATACACTGACATACACAATACTATACTATACACTGACATACACAATACTATACTATACACTGACATACACAATACTATACTATACACTGACATACACAATACTATACACTGAGATACACACAATACTATACTATACACTGACATACACAATACTATACTATACACTGAGATACACACAATACTATACTATACACTGAGATACACAATACTATACTATACACTGAGATACACACAATACTATACTATACACTGAGATACACAATACTATATACACTGAGATACACAATACTATACTATACACTGAGATACACTATACTATACACTGAGATACACTATACTATACACTGAGATACACAATAATATACTATACACTGAGATACATACAATAATATACTATACACTGAGATACACACAGTAATACACTACACTGAGATACACAATAATATACTATACACTGAGATACACAATAATATACTATCCATTGAGATACACAATAATACCTTATACACTGAGATACACAATAATACACTATACACTGAGATACACACAATATACACTGAGATACACAATAATATATACACTGAGATACACATGATGTAATTGAGATATAAATAATATAGTGAGATATAAATAATATAAACTGAGATATAAATAATAATAGAATACTGTACACACTGAGAGCATGACTGGGCACATAGAATATTATTATATTGTACAATATATTGTTGCTGGAGAGGACACAGGCTGCAGAGTTCTGGATGATTTGCAGCCTGTGGAGGGAGGAGTTGGAAAGGCCAACAAGCAGGGCATTAGCGAAGTCGTGCCTGGACATGATGAAGGCATGAATGAGAGTATTATCAAATGATATATTCCTGGATGTGTGTTTCTGAGCATTTATTGGCTACAACATTTTGTATTATTGATTTTTCATTTGGAATAGTGGAATAGCCCAGTGGCATATTAATAAATGTTTGGTAGGGTTGGATATTATCAAGGCTTTATTGAGAACAATACGTTAGGGATTTTAATTTCACCACTAAAATGCTCTGAGATGTTATGTGCAGATCACTGTATAAATTCAAACTACTGATTTTATATCTTTGAATGATGTTAAATTTGAATCATTAATTGTATTTCTTGCAGGCATGTTTTTCTTCATTGGTCAGCCAGGATTATGTCAATGGTTCTGATCAAGAAGAAATTCGAACAGGTGAGACATTGTAGAGTACATTTCAATGGTGTTTTATAAGATTAGACGGTTAGAAGTTTGATCAGAAAAAAATCTTCAGAGAAGGTAGTAAACATAATGATACATTCCCCAGATGATTGAAAAGGCAGAATTAATTGGGATATTTCACTTGTAGGTGAGTGGATACTTGGGAAATTGTTATTAATTAACAACGAGTACAGATATTTGCAATAACACCAAATCCAATAACACCATGAGCATAAATGGGTTAAAAGATAACATTTGAACTCCATCCAACAATCCCTTCGCCTTGCTCCCAACTTGCCTCCTTTTCAAGGCCCAACTCGAAACCCTCCTTTTCAACCGTACCTTCAGCCAACCCCTGCCTCCCGCTCCCCTATGTTCGGGTCCTGACCCCTGACTGTTCAGAGTCTTGGGACGTCCTCTCGATGTGAAAGGTGCTCTACAGATGTAATTTTCTTGTTTTCAATCAATCTGTAGTAATTTAAAAGCAAAGTAATCCACTGGTCAAATGTGTCTCAATAGTAAGAACATTTGTATGACTGGTTGTGATCATAATTCATAATTACTCTTTGCATCAGATAAGTTGAAAGTAGGGCTTTTTAATCTTGCCTTTTGTCACAGTGTAACTTAATAGCATTGTAGACAAGTTATCCATCATATATGAGGACTGAAGTAACATTAACTTTCATTTATATCAAGGCGTTTGTAAATGAATGACTCCAAACACGAAACAATTGGAAATGCTCAAAACCAAAACGAAAAGGGAGGAATTTAGGGATGGGTACCATAATTCGTTCCCCAACGTATTGGTTTCTAAACTGTGGGGCGCGCCTCCCTTGGGGGCCACGTAGCGTTGGCTGGGTGGTGCGCGGATGTTTTGAGTCTAGAGCCCCCAAGTGCATGTGGAGCCAAGGCAGAGCTGAGGACCCGAGTGTGAAGGAGGCGGGGCACAACAAAAACGTTGCTGAGTTAGGGGGGGAACCGCTATTCAAAGTTTGGAAGCCACTGCTCTTAAGGTCAAAGTATAAATAAAAGGAAAAGATTTCTGTGATACAAATTAGTTATTGTCTTCTGAAAGTTGATTCTCTGACACCAACAATCCACTTGTCCTTTTGTTCTTTTTCACATGTGTGTTAACAGTTTGTTTTAATTCATTCCCTACTTGTAACGTGCCAGGGGAGTAAGGAAATGAACCAAGTATTGTCATATTGACATCTTGCATATAAATGTTAACATTTTTGTTTAAAAATGCCTTCTATTTTTCCATTAGGCGTGGAGCAATGCATACAGAAGTTTTTAGACGTTGCCAGACAAACAGAGTGCTTCTTTCTGCAGAAAAGACTACAGCTTGCTGTGCAAAAACCTGAACAAGTCATTAAAGAGGTGAAAAGAGCTTGATTTTCTAAACCTTCTGGTTTACCATTTTTTAGATAAGTTAAACTCATTCTAAATTTAAATTGGTGAGTGGTCGAAGCAAAAATTATCAATGGATTTAAGAGGAAACTTGATATATACATGAGGGAGAAGAGGGTATAAGAGGGAGAGAGATGTGTGTGTAGTTTTAACACTGACATGGACTAATTGGGCTGAATTCCCAGTTTCCATTGCTTATCATTCTATGAACCTCAGCAATATCGGGCCAAAGGCCTCCAAAATTGGTGGTTTCCTAAATGTTTCTTGAGGAATGAATTTAGGAGCTCTGCACTTCTATCACCCCAGCCCTTGCTAGGCACAGAACTGAATGATTTTTCAAGATCCTCATTCGCCTACAAATCACATCTTGCCCTAGCATCTATCTTTTACACCTGCTCACACACCACTCCTCTACCCAGCATCTCCACCATCATCAGCCACTATTCTCAAAAGTTCTCTGGAACTCACTGCCTCAATTCCTCTGGCTTGCCCCCCCTCCCCCCTATACCCATCCAATTCACACCTTTCTCCCTGGCTTTGTGCCAAACTCCCAAAGCACTCATAAAGCACTCAGATGTGTGTATAAATGTATGCTATATAAATGTAAGTTGAAGGTTGAGGAGGGTCTGTCCATGAGAGGATCGACTTCAAGATCCTCACTCTTGTTTTCAAGTCCCTCCACTTCTCTGCACCCCACGACCTCTCTGATCTCTCTCCCCAAACCAGCACTCACTGCCTTCGCTCCACCTGGTCTGGCCTCCTCCATGTCCCCCGAATCCTCTGCTCCACCTTCGGCAGCCGTGCCTTCAGCCACTATGCCCCGAGGCTCTGGAACTCCCTTCCTCACTCTGTGTGCCTCGCCCCCTCTCTTCCCATTTTCAGGTCACAGCTGAAGACCTTTCTCTTTGACCGCGCCTTTGGTCACCTTTCTACCCCTGCCCCTGGCTCAGTCCCGGGATCTGCTATTGTGAAGTGCTCTGAGATGCTGCCTGGCATGGAGGGCGCTATATAAATCGAATTGTTGTTGTTGTTGATGAGGGGGGGATGGGGGGAGATTCAATGCTCTACACAAACTTTTCAAATCAAAAACTATGCATAGTATTTTATCATTACTATCATAGATTTAATTATAAATATAACTTTACTTTATTAAAAAAATATTACTTTCCAGTTTTGAACAGTTCTAAAATGTATTATGTATTATAGGATGTTTCAGAATTAAAAAATGAGCTGCAGAGGAAGGAGGCCTTGATTCAGAAACACCTCAGCAAACTGCGTCATTGGCAACAGGTCTTAGAAGATGTCAATGTACAACCAAAGAAGCCATCTGAACTACCACAGGGACCTTTAGCTTACCTTGAGCAAGCTTCTGCAAATATCCCTGCTCCGATGAAGCAAACGTGAAAATTATTTCAATGTGAATTAGTCCATAAATGGAAAACTCATTCTAAATTTTCTATTGTCGAGTGAAGTGAATCTCAAAGGAAGTGCAAAGTACTTCATTACATAAATGTTTTTCAGTTACCTTCTATTTAGTTTGCAGGCTGTAAATAAATGACTTGTATAATTTGATTAGTACTCATTTCAGACTCTAATTCTTCACTTTATTTATGCAATAAATGTTTTTGTGACCAATACAATCATGAATTGTTACATGTTTTGACAATTTCTTTTGGCTTTTGAAAGCAGTGAATTCAAAATACAGTATACCATAGGAAGAGCTATTTAAAGAACTTGCAGTTTAATATTAAATAATAATTTATTTTAATAATTATTTTAATTATTTTAATAATTATTATTTAAATATTAAATAATAATTTAATATTTAATGTTACATTTTTCCATTTCAAAATGTAACAAAAAACCTGCGAAGTAACGTTTCTTAGACAAACATTTTCACCAGCAAATTTCCACAAGCAGCAAAAAATAAATCTGCAATATAATTTACAATTATACAAAGTGTATTTCATTTGGGAAGACTTCTCAAACCACTTCATCGTGTTGGATGGGGTGAAAGCGGAGAGGTGGGGGGAGATAATAATAATAATCCTTGCATTTGACATCGCACTTTTCACGTCTTCCAGGTGCCTCAAAGCGCTTCACAGCAATTGATAACTGAGAGTACAAAGAGGTCGGGCGACTATATGTCCTCCTTTGGGGACAATCCCAGTTTGAGAGATGGCGCGTATGGCTCTCGCCCTGTCTTGAGTTAGGCAACACTGAGCCAGAATAATCACATTCTAAAGCAAGATATGCTCGTTTGGGAAACGCCGTTAATCCCCCACCAGCAGCCCGGACTGTGGTGAGGGCATCGTTTTTCAAATGTATGTACTGGGCTTTGCAAATTATTGGCAGCCGACACGTCCTTGGTACATGTCCAGCGCCGCCTAACGATAAAGGAGAGCGCATGCGCGGCGGTAGTTTCCCCTCACCAGCATTAATGAAGGGAAGCGTCGCCCTGATATCGCGCATGCGCGGCAACGTCGGTTCGCAAAGCGCGACGGGAGGCGGCGTGAGATTCGAACAGTGGTGGGGACGGTTGAGAGGCTGGAGCCGCAGCGCAGAAACTTCGAGAAACAACAACAGTCTCTCCCCCCACCCCCGCCAACCCTCCTCACTCGGCCCGCGGGCGGGGCCCAGCTCAGCGCTTCACAACATGAGCCGCTGCTGATTCTTAGGCCGCGAGTGTCTTCCGAACATATGTATCTATAGGTGGACAGTCTATATAGGTGTGTGTCTCCCATTTTAATTAAATCGTTTTGAAAACAAGAGGAGGAGGAGGAGGCGATGATGAAGCAGCGGCGGCAGGGACAGGCCGGCAGAGCCCAGCTGGTCCGCACGTATGGGAAGTACCGCGTCAGGAAGGTCTGCCAGTGGCTGAGTCCGTCCAAGGACAGGGCCAGGGAACATCTCTTCTCCAACTCCGACTCCGACACCGACCACAGCAGCGACACCGACCACAGCAGCGACCCCTCCTTCATCATCGTCAAGCCGAGGTCTTTCCCAATTTAATAATAATAATAATAACATTGATGATGATAACAATCCTTGCATTTGACATGGCGCCTCGGCACATCTTCCAGGCGCCTGGAAGCGCCAAGTGGTGGGTCTTGAACACAGCGAGGGAGGGAGAGGGGCTGCGGGATGGCGTTCCCGAGGCTCGCCCACTGACGCGGGATGGGGTGGGGGGGGGGGGGGGGACTGGAGCAGGTCGGAGCCCACTGAGGAGGGAACAGAGAGAGGTTGGTGGGGGGGGTTAGGAGGTCGCCGAGGTAGGGGTCTGCCAACCAGAGGAGGGATTTCTGGGGGTTGAGGGATGAGGCGGAAAGGTACAGCCGGGTGTCGTCCGCATACATGTGGAAGTTTACCCCATGTTTGCGGATGTAAAGGGTGAAAAGGAGGGGGCCGAGGACAGAGCCCTGGGGAACATCGTGAGAAACTGTGCGGGCAGAACCGTTATTACAGGTTATTAACGGTAACATTAACAGCTGGTTCAAATTTACATTTCCTTGTGTGATCTTCTTTAGGCTGGGATTGGAGCTTGATTGATGAAAATAAATACTTTGTCTCTGAAAGTTTTATGTATCCTGGTTCTTTTGGATCATTGTTAAGATTAGTCGAATCATTAGGTTTATTTTATGTTGAATAAGTAAATGATTATAATAAGTAGTATAACATTAGAAATTTAGGTTTAAACTAAGAAGGCTGCAGAATTGCAGAAACCAGCCCTGTCTGTAAAACAGAACTGAATAGTCAGGTTAATAATAAAAAATAATAATAATCCTTGCATTTGATATAACGCTTTTCGCATCTTATCAACATCTCAAAGCTCTTCACACAATATACTGTAAAGTGAATTGACTGTATATTTGTGGGTGAAACGCGGCAGCCAATTGTGCACAGTGGTGTCCCACAAACAGTCGTGGATTGAATGGCCAATTTTTTATTATTGTGGTTTTTTTGACGAGGGATTATTATTATCAGGCGTGTGGAGCAAGTAAACTTGCCCAAGGTTTCGCCCTGACCTGCCTGGATTTGAACACAGGTCTCAAGCTTGTAAAGCGAGTGCTCTAACTACTGAGCTACGGGATCTGTTGGCAACAGTTATAGTAGATATGACGTGTGAAGGCCAGAGAACAGAAAACATTGGCCATTGCATTGGCTAAATAGAGCACGACAGATG
Source organism: Hydrolagus colliei (assembly GCA_035084275.1). Classification (NCBI taxonomy): domain Eukaryota; kingdom Metazoa; phylum Chordata; class Chondrichthyes; order Chimaeriformes; family Chimaeridae; genus Hydrolagus; species Hydrolagus colliei. The sequence goes on from CM068742.1 coordinate 53,295,726, forward strand.
GTATATGTGTTACTTTGATTAATAAATCTATTACACCATATTTGGATTGTCGGGTCATATTTTGAACCTCGGGATCAGAAATCCTGACATCATCTATTCTGTTTGAACTTTTGTCCACAAAATGTGCAGTCAATTCACTTTATGGTATATTCTGTGAAGCATTTTGAGACATGTACGTGGGTGCTAATCCAAAGCACAGAAATTCTTTAAGAATATGTATGTTGTCGAGATCCTAATTATATGTTACATATCTTTTCAGACGAAGAAAGTTGTCAAGTTACTGTACAAGTGAAAAAGTGACAAAGAAAAGTGTTATAAAGCAAAGGAATATCCGAATTTGCAAGAGGAAGATATCCGATCTTGAGAGAAAGGGGGATTCACATGAGGAAACCAGTAGACCTGTTTTCACAGAAGATCAAAGTCATGAAGATAAAGTTTCTTCTGAAAACAAAGAAAATTATTTTGCCCCCGTAACTAGGTATTTAATATTTTAGAAAATTTGCGTTATTGTATTTTCATTTGTAAAAATGTAAATTTAACACGACTGTCAACCTCATAATTGTGGTTATCCCCTTGTTGCATGAAAGAACGTAATGTTGGAAGATCAGTACTTTCATTCCTTACAAATTGGCAAGCCAGAAAGATTTTACCCAATACGGGTGTGTGGATTACAATTGTTTAATTATCATACACAATTCAAATGTAATGTCTTAACTCATACAATTATGCATTGTTTTGTTACATTAACAACAACAAAATTACATTTACAGTGTCCTTTAGGTTAGGACTCCACATGTACACGTCTTAAAGCAGTAAGATTGAATGATCCGATTCCAATGCAATCGCTGACCACCAGCTGCCTCAGAACTGTTCCTCCTGTAGAGATTTTTCTACCTTTTTCTCCCAAACTCACATATTTTAAGTGTTGCTACCTCAATTTAGCTCATGTGACCTTTATGACCAAATATGGAGTTCAAAGATAATTATTTGGTCCAATCAAATCCTTACCCACAGGGTGCTCCATAGACTATCTAGGTTTAATATAAGGAATGTGAGAGTTCCTCTGATACTAAATTTGTGAAATGTTTAATTCAACCATTATTGTCCTTCTTTGACACCTTCATGTCGTAAAGACCTTTCAAAATGTCATCCAAGCAGACTGAAAGGCACCATCCTTCCAACTAAGGAAAGGAATAACACCTATTCATCATCACAATCACAGAACTCGCTCCATCTGGTTCAAATTCTTTTTCACATTCCATGAGATCAATTAAGATTGTCTCAGTTCTTGCACACACCCTGGGCATCAAACAATTACTTTCACCAAATTCTTACAGAACTAATAGAGTATGTGTACACTTCCTGTGCAACAAAACTGCCAACTTCAAGATCATCACCGGGAGTTCACTTTGCAAAGGAAATCTCAGATCTGTGTGACATTTATTAAAAGCAAGCTTCCACTCTAGTTAGGCACTGAATAATTGTGCTGTCCTTTACTTAGAACAAAAGTTTCTGTTATCTATAAATCTGATCCAAATTTAAATTGGGATTTGTAAATCCAAAGCTGCCCAATTCAGATGTTTTGAGTGGATATTAAAATTTTTAGATAAATTCTATGTAGACAGAATTTTTAAAATAAATTCTATGTAGCCATCGGTCACCCCCTTCCCTCCACCCTTTCCGACCCCAGCTCTGGTCTGAAACATTGACTGTCCAGCGCCTTAGGACGTCCTTCCGATATGAAAGGAGCTGTACAAATGCAAATTATTATTGTTTTCTATTGCATCAACATGCATTCCTTTATTTTTCAGCTGGGGCTGAACTGAAAGATGACTTAAGTAGACAATATAATGTGAAAGGAACAGGACAAGGAAAACTAGTTGTGGGAAATACTTTATAATTTCCTATTCCTTTCACCTTCCACCATTCATCTCCCTGAACATTTGAAAAACATGCCATAGAATTTCAACAAACCTCCATAAATAATTTCCTTTCATATATGTGAATGCTTTATTTATCTAGTTGAAATTATATCATTGTTTGGCACAAACATTGAGAAATCATGCATCACTTGGCAAGAAATCAAATATTGTTGAGTGACCATTTTTGACCAGGTTCTTTTGTTTCACGGTGGTCTTAATACTGCCGATATGAGTGAAAGGAGGAGCATAAACATGTGTCCAATATAATAGTACAGAGTTACTTGCTCCTCATTGATGTAAATATCGTCCCTGCATTAAAAAAAACTTTTCTTCTCTTCCCTCCCATAAAAGGAATAAGGCAAAGAAAATATTACAACCAACTCAAACGTTAAAATTTGTTACTTATCGTCGAAAACTACGGAATCCCCGAACACCAGTAAATCAAGTTAAGAGCACCCAACAACAAATCAAAAATGAGGTAAAGTGAAATCTCTATTTTTCACCGATACTTTAATCAATTAAGTTGACCAATATAAAACTAGTTTCAATTTGGCACATGTGGCCTTATTGAGATTTACTATTAACAAGCAGGAAATTAATCTTGCAAAAAGCTAGGGGGGTTAAGTGGACATGTTCTTTTGATTGGAAGGATCTGCAACCTGTTGTGTTGCTCAAATAGAGTGGCATTTATGAAATGGCCCATTTCATTATCTTTTTGTGTTATGAATTTAATTGTTAGGAGTCACTTGACTAGTTTTTCTTCATCTTTTGTTATATTTGAACCAGCTATAAAGCATAAAGGAAAACATTTTTGTGAAGCAAATCTTGACAGTTTGAATAAAGTGTATTTATTTTAAGTTCATAGATGTATCCATTTAGATTGTGTAATTTGTAAGTGCCAGTTTCAGGGTTTATAAAAAATAATAATAATCCTTGTAATTGATAAACCACTTTTCACATCTTCTAGGCATCTCAAAGGGCTTCATAGAATATACCTGTACTGTAAAGTGAACTGACTGAATTGATGGCAGCCAATTGCGCACAGCAGTATCCCACAAACAGTTGTGACCAAATTGAGTGACCAAACCATTATTATTATTACTTTGTTGAGGGATTATTATCCCTGCATACGCAATCTGCCAATCGAGTAACAACCAGGTTCCTACTTACTACTGGGCAAACAGGTGTGTGGAGTAAGGAAGCTTGCTCAACATTTCTCCCTGCCTGGGATTCGAACCCAGGTCTCTTTCTTGCGAGGCGAGTGCTCTAACCACCGAATATACTCAAATGTATATTTTACATAATTGTGCGGCTAGTTTAAAATGCCTTCACAAAAAATATAACATTGAATTAATGTAGCAAATTGTAACAATTCACACGTGTAATCAACTGGGTATTTAACATACACATTCAATGTGATTTTTTTCCTTGCAGGCGTTATTGGGATCATCAGCAGAGTTTTCAGAATCATTGATTTATTTTGACAAGCTGCATGAGAACAAGGATTGCTTAAATGTAAGCAGTTGTCTCAATTTTTCAAAAAACCTGGGTGGTTATCCACTTCAGACAAGCACACCCTCATGCTCCACAAAGTTGAAAATAAAAGCACCATCATTGTGTGCAGTTTCATTCAGTAGTTCAAACGAGGATGCGTTTCAGAGCAAACTCAAATATTTTGCCATGGAAACTATTGACAATGCTCAGGCTGTTGGAGCCTTTAGCCCTCGGAAGATCAACAATTTGTCAGCGCACCTACCTACCGAAGATTGGGAAAATGGTTTACAGTCCAAAAAGGAAATTGAGATGCATTGTTTTAATACCGAGTCAAAATCAGTCACTTTTATGTCATCAATGCAAAATTGTCAGCACCCAGATCCAGTTCTTTCCCCTTCCATTGAAACTCAGAAGATTGACTTGGGTTCTGTCCTGCCTGGCGGTTCCGACGTGAGCAAAGAATTATTTACTGATGTCACTGAAGTAGTTGAGAACCCGTGTGAGGATGGTTCAGCTGAGAGACTTAATGTGAAGAAATTTGCAAGTGATATGTTGGCAAAGTCTGGATTGTCATATAGCAATTTTTATCATGACCAGGTAATTGAACATTCCAGAAAGGAATTTCAGCCTGTTGTACCGTTAGACTGCAATTTGGTTCAGATGTACCTGCAAAGAAAGTTCTTCAAAGAAAATGGACACACCAAAAGTAGGACAGCAGCCTCTCTTGCGAACATGGTTTGTGAAGCTAACAAAAACAAACTGCAGTTTGTGGATTACTTAACAGGCAAGAAATTAACCTTGCAAAAAGCTAGCGAGATAAAATGGACACAATCTTTTGATTGGAAGGATGTGCAACCTGTTGTATTGCTCAATCCATTTGAAATAGAGTGGCATTTAAACCAGAAGAAAGTTTTTATCAGAAATCATGTAAAAGAAAATCTGTGTGATGGTGCTTCTTGTGATCAAGGACACGAGAATAATTTTCAAATCAAAGACTCTGAGAATTTGAAGTTACACGAAGTACACATAATTAGAAACAAAAATATTCAGGAATTGAAGACTGATGAAGAATGTGCAGCTGATACAAACTATTCTGAACTGGTAATTGACTCACCGCGCAAGAGAGCTCTTTCACTTGAGTGTGACAGTTTTCTAAATGGAAATGCCATGTCGGAAGAACAAAATTATGTCAGTGACTCTATATCCAGCAGGTGTCGCAAACAGAACAGGCATTCTGGATCGTTGTTGCAACAAGATGTTGATTCAGTTGTATTGTCTGTGGTCCAAACAGATATGATTGAAAACTCCCTAATTGATTTTAACAATGTTTCACAAGTACAACTGAATGAGGTAAAAATATATAGTAGACATTTGATTTGTAGATTTATTTTACCAATAGTCTGCCTTTGTAAGCATTGCATAGTGGTCCACATCTGGTATTTATTTATGTGGACACATAGTAATGTAATAAAAGATATGACAATAATGATACAAATCCTTGCATTTGATATAGCACCTTATCACATTGTCAAGATGTCTTGGATCGCTTCACAGGTAAAGTGTAGTGATGGTGTATTTTGTGGGCGGAACAGCAGCCAATTGTGCACAGCAGTGTCCTGCAAACAGTGGTGGATTGAGTGACCAAGTTATTATTTTTGGAGGGATTTTTATCCCGTATATATATATATATATATGGGGTAATATATATATGGGATAATAACCCCTGCCGCGCTCTATTGGCTCCCCATCCTCCAGAGGATCGAATTCAAGATCCTCGCCTCACTTTCAAGGCCATTCACGGGCTTGCCCTCTTCGAACTCTCCGACCTGCTGTTCCCCTATGAACCTGCCCGCCCCCTCCTTTCAGTGGGCTCCGGACTGCTCCGTGTCCCCCGCCTGGCCCACCCTACCATGAGTAGACGGGCTTTCAGCCTCTCTGTCCCCACACGCTGGAACTCCGTCCTGCAGTGCTTTTGCCTCGCTTCCTCCCTTGCCTCCTTCAAGGCTGGTCTCAGACCCTCTTCCATTGTGCCTTCTGCTGCCCTCGCAACGCTCTCCCTCCCCTCCTCAGTCTCTCCCTCCCCTCTCCCCTACCCTGCCCCTCTCCCTTGCTCGGGTCCCGACCTGACTGCGGCGCCTTGGTACGTCCTCCCGACTTGAAAGGCGCTGTATAAATGTAATTTTGTTGTTGTACATATGATATCTTTATGGATACTGTTCTTCAGATATGACGGTGCCTGAACAAACTGTTGTAATTGGTTAATTTTAAGTCTCCTGTTCATTGGTAGCAATATGGTTGCTATGGGAACATTTATTTAGTGCATTTGATTTTGTCCAGCACCCAAATCATGGGGAAACAGGCAATATAGTTTAAGCATTTAGTCATGTATGATAGAAGTGTGAATAATAGTCATTATTTGTGTTCTCTGATGAGCTGAATAAGGCTAGCCAATCCATGGTATAAAATATTTCTATATACTGGGGTAACTACTACATGTCAAACATTTACTATCTTACTAGTTTACTATTTTACGAATATGTTTTTATTTCCCATTGCAATGTGTAGCTGCTTTTGAACAGATGGAGTTTTGTTTGATTGACATGAATGTAGTAGTGCTCACCACAGGTACCTGCCACCATTCATGACATCACCAGCTAGTTATTTGCAACCAATGGTTTTAAAATCTAAAACATAAAAGAAACGGGGAGGGCTGAGTATCATCAGAAACACTCACAATTACTATCAAATATGCAGTATGTTTTCCTTTTGATTCAATGCTAACATGAGAGATAAGGGAATAGGGGAATGTGGCAGGGGATAGAGAGTTGATTTAGTGCAATTGAAGCTCACTTTTGCTAGTACTGTATGAATCTTGGGTCAAATGGCCTGTATTAATGATGTTCAATGCAAGTAATTCTATCCATGTGATAATTCAGAAGATAATAAATAATAACCCTTAGATTTGGTTTCTATAAAAAACATTTCACTTTGGAGCCAGTTCAGTTCTAAGGATACCGCTTTAGGATCTGAGGATACCACTACCCCTGTGGCAGTCTTAGTAGTCTAGTTCTTGAACCAGCCAGGAGGGTATTAGGTGTTCCGAATCATCGTTGATGACAGACCAGTCAGCCTGGTATATTGGCAAAGCTCAGAAATGTATACCAGCCACTGAGGCCAGGGATTCTTCCCACTGAGCTCTCATTGACCCTTCAAATCAAACCTTTAATGGGATGGGTGGTCCTAGCTGGACAAGTAGCCAGAAGCTTGCCAGACACTATTTGCTATGACAAGCTAAGTGTTTATAATCAGTTAAATTATGTTCCAACATAATTGTCCCAACGAACACTATGGGGTCCCCAAGGCTTCAATTTTGCCAATCTGCAGTGCATTGGCCAAAACACTCACATCACAGTGAGAGAGGACCTGGGTCTGATTCCCAGGCAAATCAAAACACGAGGCACATTTCCCTACTCCACATGCCTCTGTTTACCTAGCAGTAAGTAGGAATCTGGTTGTTAGTTGATTGGTGGATTGCTTTTCCGGGGTTTGATAATCCCTTATATAACAAAAATTTGATTCCTTGACCCTCGTCTGTGATACACTTTTGGACGCAGTTGGCTTCCATGTTTTGCCCACAAAATTTACAGTCAATTCACTTTACAGTATATTCTGTGAATCTCTTTGAAATCTTGAAGACGCGATGAGGAGCAATATCAAATACAAGGATTATTTTATTACATAAAATGATAATACCAGAATTAGGAAAGCAGGCTGTGCCCCTTCAATGCACTTTCGATTGCAGACACATTATATGGAACTCTAGTTTGGATATTCTTAAATATGGTTATAGGTTTCTCCATGTCAGACACTTAGCTAACTTAAACAAGTTAAAATGTTGCAATGTTTTCACAAGTGAAAATTTAGCCTAATTTGCTATTTGTATTTGTGAGTAACATAACCTTTTGTTTTATTTTTCTAGAAGAAAAGACTACAATCAATTGCTGTGAACTCTTCATTATTTTCCACTCCTCTGAGCTCACGTACCTGGTCAAAGTTCAAAGCAGCTCATTCAATTCACAAAAATCACAGAGGTAACAAGTGGATTTTGTTAAGATAGTGAATACAGTATTATGTATGAGATCTTCTGAGGCAGAATATGTAAGTCTTTGTATCCGATAGATTACACCTAAATCAATAATATAGATTGCATTTAAAACGTACTTTTAAGAGTAGAGATTCTGTCATGCTTGAAATGCAACTTGTCCTTACTCGACCTGCACTTCCATACATGTCTTAGCCTCAATTCCCTTTCCACCTGGCTTTGAAATGCTGCCAGTATAAATACAAACATGGTTACTGAACCTACTGCGCTCCAGTGAAATGAAACTAATTAATGCTATTTGGAATTAGAGTTCACAGCAAGTATAAGATCTCATCATTTTTATTCTGGTTTTTTGAATTGTGCGTCAGCCTGGTCTAGCTGGTAGTGCTCCTGCCTCGGAGTCAGAAGGTTGTGGGTTCAAGCCCCACGTTGGAACTTAAACTCTTGCATAATCCAGGTTTACAACTCCAATGCAGTGTTGCTGGAATGTTGTATTTTCAGAGGTGTTGTCCTTCAAATGAGACAATAAACCTGTTCAGGTGGACTTTAAGAATCCCATTGCACTACTTAAAAAGAGAAATGAGTTTCTACTGGTGTCATGGCCAACAATCCTCCAAATAAAACTGTACATGTGTTTCATGGCTGTTTATGAGTCATTACTGTGTGCAAATGGGATGCTGTGTTCACCCATCTATTTGTACTCTGAGATGTCCTCCAGGTATGAAAAGTGCTGCACCAAATACAAGGATTATTTCACCATTGGGCTTGCACATTTGACTGACTGTGGCGCTGTGGCATGCTGCGTCACAGAGCACGCACGTGGCCAAGTAGCAGGAACAAAATAAAGAACACAGACAAAGTTTAACCGTTGCAACAACAACAAAATTACATTTTTCGAGCACCTTTCATTTGGGGAAGATATCCCAATGATTATAAATTATACATTTATATTCATCATTATGAAGATGCCAAGTGAAAACCAAACCTTTCAAGAATAAGTAAAAATGCTAGACAAAAGAGAGAAAGCCCATTAAATGAAACCGAAGAACAAACTCCTCCCATAGGATTCCTCCCAAATGGTTATATGACTGTCCAGCGTCTTTTGACGTCCTCCTGACGTGAAAGGTGCTATATAAGTGTAATTTTGCTGTTGTTGTTGTCTGTCTGGGTCAATCTACATTCCATTTTGGATCCTTTGAGTGCAAGTGTAGCAACTGGTACATTGAGTGTACAATTAATCAAGAAATTAGGAACCTGTAATTGTTCTAACATTAACTACTAAATGTATTTATTCTTTTGCTAGCAATCATTACACCTAGAAAAACTTTTTGCACTATGTCACATCAACGCAGTCAGGAAACACCATGCTCTCTATCAAAAGAAGCTGATACAGACCAAAATTATATTGCGACACCTGAGATCAACTTGGAATACACCGTTTCCTCTAGAACTTCAATTACTAATAGAATAAGAAGGACCAGTATCTCCAGAGGTTCATTAATGGTATGTATATTGATTGAATATATCAGGTGATGGGGAAAAAAATATTGCAAATGTTGAAATGTTATGTAACAAAGTGAAAATTTGGCAATGTGGTTTATCTCTGATCACAACATTACAGCTGAAATCAAGTGAAAAATTCTGCCTGATGAAAAGACTGATTTTCTAATTATGCCTTTTCACTGACAGAAATACAACTACAGTAGAAGCCCGTTTATCCGTGACTCGATGAAACGGCACTTCTGTATAACCGGCATGCCAAAAAAAAGTCCCAATTCAATAAACCGAAACTTATCTGGAACAATAGCAGTGGAGCATTTGTAAATGCATAAATAATAACATAATATTGTATTGGTACTTATTGTTAAAACTACTCTCTTGCGCTTCTCACCTTTACTAGTAGATGCTGCGCTTGAAGCCATGATGCTGCGGTTGAGGTTTATAGTCAGCTATTCTTTTTAAAATGGAGCACACCAGGCGGGTGAAAAAAACGGAGCTTGATTTTAAAAGCCATTCTAGCGGCAAGCCGATAAGGCTAACCGATAACCCACATTGTCGCGCAGCTGCAGTATTTCGGTTTGCCGCTAGCAGAGTCTCGGGCTATCAGCTTGCCGCTAGTAAAGTCGCGAGACTTTAAAATCGCGCTGCTGTTTTTTTCACCCGCGTTGCTTCCTCCATTTAAAAAAGAATCGCTGACTGTAAACCTCAATCGGTAAAGGTGAGAAGTGCAAGAGAATAGTTTTAACAATAAGTACTAATATAATATTCTGTTATTAGCTGTTATTATTTATTCTGGAGTGTATGGTGTGTATTAAAATAACTTTAATTTTTCTGTTGTGGGTTTTCGGCCGTGGGCCGCTCAAATATCTGGCAGGCGCTTTAACCGGAAATGGCCAGGTTCCGCAGGTGCTGGATAAACGGGCCTTTACTGTAGTTTGTTTTTTGTTTCGCAGTAGTGAGTTCAATTGTTTTTCCTGACCTCAGAGCTACTATTTGAATGTTGCTTTATATTATACAAGATGAATTAAGCCAGTGCCCTCTTTTTTGGCTGCAAATCTATTTTTAGCTGCACTGAAGTACTTTCACTTTTGGGAGCAGTAAATGTAGAGCTGCAATCTTTGGACCCAACTATTTCGGTGATGCTTTGGGTGTGGATGTTGGATTCCTAAACCTGTTGAATTGTCGTTTTTGGTGATGTGATTATCATCAGTGAGAATTTTGACAGAACATACAGAAACCTCTCAAAGTGCATCACAAAGCTAACAACATTCTCTAACTGCAGCCTGGAGTCCTTTGAATTTGCTCCTTCCCCTCATTAAAGGCCTATCTTGAGAACATTATTGTGCGTTTGGTTATCTCTCCCATCTCCATCACTTTGCATCCTAGCCCCAGCTCAGCCAGCAGTGTCGAACACTTTGAGATGTGAAAGGCGGTTTATAAATGTCCATTGTATTATATATTATAAAAATATATTGTACTGTTGATTGTAAGAAAAAGGAATTTCAGATGCTTCATTCCTTGGGCTAGAAAACTGTTGATGGTTTTATATAGTTCAATATTTCCTTTGTTAACTGTCTACAGAACCATGCCTCATCACTAATGCCGTCGTCACCATTACTCAGTAATGAACAGAAAGTTTACCAGGAATGCCAGCAGAATGGACCCATCTCCTTCAAAGAATGGTTACTACTAACTAAGTTGAAGAAGTGTGACAAAATTGGAGAGGGTGTCTTTGGGGAAGTATTTCGGACTGTAAATGATAATGGAGAATATGTGGTATTCAAGGTACGTATTAAAAGACTAAGGAAGACTAAATAAAGCAAGTTTAACGATGTTGGTGGTGAATGTTGATGAATTTAACTTTTAGAAGAATGTAATGCACATTACTTCAAAATATTCTTTTAATCTGTAATTTTAGGTTAACATCCAATCAAGTTACTCTATTTTAATAGTAACATAAATATAGTATATATACTGTAGTAGCTGACTTGATTCTTCTTGTACGCCAATTCATGAAATATATGTGATTGACGTGCAGATAATTCCAATAGAGGGAGGGAAACCTATCAATGGTGAACCGCAAAAGAAGTTTGAAGAAATTCTTTCTGAGATAATCATTTCAAAGTAAGTAGACTTTACTTTTCAGAATGTGTGTTTGGCAACTGTTCAGCAAAACTCTATTTGGAAGTACAATAATCCCATGGCTATCTGGACCCCAAGTATCTGGACTGAGGAATTAGCCACATTAGATCTGAAAGAAACAAAAATCCATGATTCAAAGGTCCATCCTGTGGTTTAAAACTCCCGCCAGTACACATGATGCCCACAGTTTGACACTGATTGGTTTGGCTGACAGCATCACGAGAGCGCCAATGATCAGTACAGAACTAGAGTTGTTTGTCTTGTTTGACCCTGAACTGTCTTTCCTCCCCCACATCCGTGGCATGACCAGCACTGCTTTCCACCACCACCGTAACAATTGCCAGTCTCTGTGTAATGTTGATATTGTTGCAGTTTTTGTGTTTTATTTACAATTTTTAAAAATATTTTTAAATGTTTGGGGGTATTTATTTTTGCTCATTTATTTTAAATGTTAGGAATTAGCACTTAGACAGAAAGTCTGACTCTTTAGACTGGATCTCTCCCATATTGGTCTGATTAGCTGGGGGCTTAGTGTATATATTTCAATGTTACAAATGTTAGTGCTGAAAGTAAAGTGCAGTTTGGCCCTCTTATCTGCATGAAGCATTCACAGATCTGATACAATATGGACTATATTTACGGTAATCAGTCCTAACAAGTTGCTTTAATTCCAGCCTCTGTAAGAGGTTTCATCATTATTATTTCATAATAATTTTTTATGCACAGGATTCTGCAGTCTGGGCAAGGGTGGAAAAAATGGTTTCTAGATGGGAAGAAATAAGTTCAGTGGGGCACTAATAGGTGGAAACAATATGCTTACCGGGGCACTCCTGTTTGTGGATTTGGGGGAGGTAGTAGAGGTGGGCCTTGGAGATGTTGGAGGCCATGGAAGGAAGATCTCCAGAGGAGATGAGGTCAGTGGACGGTCTGACAGATGATGGCTTGGTGTTCAGTCTTGGGGACATGGTCCAGAAGGAAGTAGGATTTGTTATTAGAGAGTTGGTATTCATCCTTCACATGGTAGAAATCCCTTTGCCCATACAAAAACGACCCCTGAAGTATCAGTGGGTTTGACAATTACTTCCAATAACATAAAAACCCCCCAACAAAATTACATTTATAGAGCACTTTTCACTTCAGGAGGACAGCAGGTCGGAGAGGTGTGGGGTGGGGGCAAAGCCGTGAATGGCCTTGAAGGTGAGGAAGAGGATCTTGAATTCGGTCCTCTGAGAGATGGGGAGCCAATAGTGCCGAGTGAGGGTGGGATTGGTGTGGTCGCGGAGCTTGGTGTGGATGAGCTACAAGCTACAAAGTTCTGGATGATCTACAGCTTATGAAGGGAAGAACCAGGAAGGCTGATGAGAAGGGAGTTTCCAACGTTGAGCCTTGATGTGACAAATGCGTGGACAAGGGTTTCGGCAGCTTGAGGGGTGAGGCAGTGGCGGAGTCTGGCAATGTTGCAAAGGTGATGGAAGGCAGTATTGGTCATGGCGCGGATGTGGGAGAGAAAGGACAGTTCAGGGTCGAACAGGACGCCCAGGTTCCTGACTGGCTTAGAGAGGTGGAGAGTGTAGCCTTGGATGCTGATGGTATCAGCGCCTGAAATGCGGAGGCGCTGACGCAAGCCAATCAGGAGAGCCTCAGTCTTGTGGACATTCAGCTGGAGAAAGTTGGTTTTCGTCCAGGACTCTATGTCAGACAGGCAGGCAGTCAGGAAGCTGGTAGTCCTGGTGTTTAGGGTGGAAGCCGAAAGGCAGAGTTGGGTGTCATCCGCATACATGTGGAAATTTACCCCATGTCTGCAGATGATGTCACCAAAGGGGAGCATGTAGAGTGTGAAGAGGAGGGGACCAAGAACAGAGCCCTGAGGAATGCAGCATGAGACGGTACGGGGGTCAGGTTGAGTAGCTCAGAAAGTAGTGGCACAGGTGGTGTAGCTGGGAGGTAAGGAGAGGTGGGGATGGGGTCCAGGGTTGGATGTGTGTCAACGGAGATCTTATTTATGTTGGGTCCTTTTGAGCCTACAGAAAGGATGCTGTTTTTGGTCTGCATTCAATTTCAGATCCCAGAAGTGAGAGACCCTTAACCTTTATAACACTGCCACCTAATACTAACCAAATTTGGTGGTGTTTAATCATTTTATGCATTTAATTTTAATTGAGAAAAAACTTATTTCACCCCTTAGGAAACTACACCAGTTGAGTGAAGAAGGAGAAAACAGAACTTTGGGATTCATTTCTTTACACAAGTAAGTGCATTTATAGGCCATAAATTCTTCATTTGAAATCTACAGATATATACATTTTCCAGGACTACTACTATGAGTTAAATGTGAATCGGATTTTTCTTAAAATAAACAAGTGCCCTTGAAGAATCTTAGGCTGTAAATATGTACATCTAAGAAATTGCCTCCTCAATGCCTTTATTAGAATTGATGGTATTCTCACGAGAATATGCGGGCATGGTCAAACAACAACAAAATTACATTTGTGTAGCGTCTTTCATGTCAGGAGGACGCCCCAAGGCAGTATTTCAGACCTGACCTGAGCTGGGGTCGGGATCGGGGAGGGTGGAGGGAAAGGAGGGGATTTGGGATGAAGAATGGGACCATATTTCTCTTGAAATGCACATTCCAAGATTTACATAATACAGCAGTCAACCTTTACAGTGTATGTGGTGTAATGATTAGAGTGGGAATTTTTTAAAAAAAAAGATTGGCTTTGTCTCTTGCCTCCCCAAAATAACAGTAATTTGTATTTATATAGCAAATCAGAGCTCTAATACTGTAGAGCTCGATGCCAAGCCAGGGAGATGGGGGTTTCTTTGAAATTCTTCCAAACATTGGGACATAAAAGTTTTCTAATGGGCCTGTCACTCTAGTAGTTAGGGTGCTCGCCTCGGAAGTGAGAGGACCTGGGTTTGTTTCCTGGGCAGAGCAAAAATTTGGGCATGTTTCCTTATTCCACATGCCTCTGTTTACCTAGCAGAAAGTGGGAACCCGGTTGTTAGTGGATTGTCGGATCACTTTTCCGGGGGTAAATCATCCCTTCCATAAATAAATAAACAAATAATAATAATACTTTGGTCGTTGAATGCATGACTGTTTGTCGGACACGATAGTATAGTTTGTGAAGCACTTTGAGACGCCTCAGTGACGTGATAAGGTGCTATATCAAATGCAAGGATTATTATTACATATTGGTTTGATCCAGTTTTATCGATAACAGGGGAAGAAACCCAAAAGTGGTATATGGCTTCTACCAAAATTTTGTACAAAGACAAAGCTGGACTATGTAAGAGTTTTAAATCTTTTTTCAGTGCTGCATTCATTGGTTCTTGGTTTAACTGCACCCCTGCAATCATTAGCGTTTAGATCCATCTCCATTGCAGCCTTGGCATTTGAAGCTGAATGTCAATTAAAATGAGAGAAGCTGGCATTTACATTAGAAAGTTCTTGTTTTTGCAGTGTGCATTGCGTAAAAGGTTCTTACCCCGTGGAATTGCTTAAAGCTTGGGACAAGTATAATCAAACTAAAATCTCCGAAAATGACCGCCCAGGTAAGATTTTATGCAACTTCTCAATATTCTATTTTGTAAAGGTTACTTCTATTAAAGCCCTAATGCAGGATAGAAGCTCACAGTCTAGTATCTCAATGTAGAACAGAAAATGAGATAAACCAAGACATATGGGTTAATAAAGGAACTAAAGAATTGCCTTGAGGTCCTGTGAAAGAATGTGTTTGAACAGGAGGAGCAAAAAATGGAAGTGAACAGAATTAACAGTCGTGTTATTTATTTATATTGAAGAAATGCAGGAAAGCTTGTGTTGCAGACAAGAGATTTAGGGTCAGAGATGAGATGGATCGGCTGTATCATTTTAGCAGTTATTCAATCGAATGTGTTTTGCACAAAAGTGGAAACTAAATTTCTTCAACTCAGTTTCAGCAAATGAGGAATTAATGAACATTAATCTTATCCCAAAACATGGTAAAGATCAAGTAATCAACCCCTTCCACGTCAAACTGAATTAAGCTTCTCTATGCTAAGTATGCAATACGAAGGAAATTTATGACTGAAACTGAGTCGTCATTAAAAGAATAAAGGGGTTGGCTGGTGAGTGGAAGTAGCCTTTCACAATGAGAAGGAATACAACAACAAAATTACATTTCTAGAGTGCTTTCACTTCGGAAGGACGGCCCAAGGTGCTGAATACAGGTAAGAGTCCCTGTGAACCCCTGAGTTGATGAGAAAATGTCAGAATATATCTAGCATGATTCAGAATATTTCTCAAATTACATAAAAATAATATAGCGATAGGCATACCTGTTTTGAAAATATCATTGTTTGGAAGTTCATAATGCCAAACTAAGATTTTAGGGTATGAAAGATGCATTTTCAAAAGCAGTTTAGGAGATGTATAACATAGACAACCTGGGGTGTATATCATATGTAAGGTTGTGCTGGTTAATTTGGGTTTAGGACAGTTTTCTCGGGCATGGATGAATTGAGAATTAATCACTGCTTCCATAATTTTAAGTTGATTTTTAAAAAAATTGGTGGTGGTTTGTCAAGCAAAAAGTTAATTGAACAGGTGGTTAACTGGAGGCATCTGCTAACGTTATGTTGTCTGTCAAACAGTTTATCTTATATAAAGCAAGAATTTTGTTAGGCTGCATGAGTAGATGCCAATCAATTGTTTGCAAACGATTTGTAGAATGAGAATTAATATATCTAGTGTGAGTCATTAACCTCCTTTCTTGACTCCCAGTGGTTTGCTTTTATCTTACAATTTCCTTCTGTCTATCCCACACTTTTTCTGTCATTCTAATCTGAAAGAAACTACAGTTAATCAGCGGGGGAATTAAATAACCTTGTAGAGTCAAATCCTTGAACTGCAAGAAAAACTAATTAGAATATTTGAACTTGGATTTGTAAAAACTCACTAAAAACAATGAGTTCCACGTGCAGCATTCAAAATCTTTCTAATATTCTAGTTTCTGATGTAACATTTCTCAACAACCATTTGTATTTGTCATGTTCTTTTTACTCAATGGTAATTTGGAATATTTAAATGCAAAAATTGAATGATGCTTTTTAATGTTCTGTAAACAATTTTACAGTTTTACAGTTCTGTAACTGTAAAATCTAACATTCAACCAGGATTGAAAGTATCAGTAATAATTCCTGGTTGAATGGATCTTTGTAATTTCATTAAATGATCGCAATTCTAACATTGTTCAATAAGATATTTGTTTCTTTTGTTAGATGAATCTGAGGATGAACAACTTTATATGATTCTCGAATTTGAATTTGGTGGTTGTGATCTAGAAAGTATGAATTCTAAGGTAATTTTTCTAGTCCTTCCATATAGATACACAGTTCTTGTGTGTCAACATATGTTTGTCTATCAAATGTATTTAATTGAACTGTTCCAACAGATTCCTTCAATTGAAGCAGCAAAGGGTATATTACATCAAGTAGCTGCATCCTTAGCTGTGGCTGAAGTGGCTTTGAATTTTGAACACCGGTAAGAAGGAAACTTCAATTCCTTCTGGCCAATTTATTGTGTGTAGAATAGGAAAAATATTTAAAAGTGAACAATGCTTATTTTGTTGTATACGTGCGTGCAGAGTCTGAAATAGGGTTATGCGTTTTGTTTCAAAACTGATTTAGTATTGTAGAGCTCAAATCTTGTATCTTTTGTGATTTTGTCTGAATTTAATTTCAGAGATTTACACTGGGGTAACGTTCTCATCAAGAAAACTGCTCTAAAGCAGACTGAATATTGTTTGTCTGGGAAAACTTACAAAATCGACACTCATGGGTTTTTGGTTAATATCATTGATTATACTCTATCAAGAGTGGGAACAGGTCAGTGTATGCAAATACATTTTTATACAACAATATGTGAAGTTGGGCTGAGTTTTCAGCCACCATTATGTGTTGCACCTTGGTGATGTGTATATTCGGGAAAATTCCCACTATATCACTAAAAATCTTGCATTGAACATGCACCATTATTTAGCGCTAAAATATTATTAAAATGATGGCCTGTTATTTTAATGCAAATAAATTCTCTGTTCACCCTGTAAAATATTATTTCTTATATTCTCCATTTCCATTCTGTTTCTGTAACTGCCGACTTCTTGTACTTTCAAAAGAGATACAATATGGAGGCTACTTTCTATTATTGGTGTCTCTTTTTGGAAAACAAAATTTTGTCTGGCTAGAAGAAAGATATTTCAGTGAACACATTTGTTGGGAACATGTTGCCTGCCTCTGTTGCAAGCTTCTTTAGCTCTTCCCCTCCACCCCCAATTCTCTTGTAGATTTGTTTTGGTTTCTGATGTGACGAGTCTTAGAGCTTGATATTTTACTCACTGCATAGAATATTACCCCTGATGTAATATCTGTATGCAGCATAACCAATTCTATGTATTTTGTATTATTTTTTTTGCTAGATGATGTCCTGCACTTCTGCGATCTCTCCAGCGAGAGTAGTTTTTTTTGTGGTCAAGGAGATTACCAATTTGATATATACAGAAAAATGAGGGAGGAAAATTTGTAAGTAACTGCACTATTTAAAGAATTGTACAGTATTTTGCGACGTAACCTAATACAAGCAAATAATGCAGCTTTTTCTTTTGCATATCAACTCGGCAGGATACTGATGGATTAGATTAATCAATCTGTTTAGTGAATGTGAATGCTGAATAAGATTAATACATGTTAATACAAGTTCAAGTTTAAAGACTTTGCCTTTCAACCCGTGAATATTTCCTCCCTGCATCCACCTCTAACACTAATAGTACAGTATAGGATGTGCACAAATTATCTTGAAGTTTATACAGTTAATCCACCAGCAAAATCAGTTACAAAATGAAGAAAAATTATTATTTAATGCAATACTGTTTATGTTGAGCTTCCTCTTTATCTTACATAGCTTTTATGTATATATATATATTAATTAGGTTTTTTGCCGTAAGGTCCTTTACGTTTGCAAAGTGAAATTCCACAGTTCTATAGAATATCAGAGTAGCAATTAGATTAGCCCTCACTGCATGTATTGCGATTGCAGATAATTAGGCTACAGAATTATTGAGTTAATTTTGATGTGAAATGAACTTACTAGTTCAATTGATTTCGATTGGCTTTTCCGATCCAATACATTCCTATGTTCAAATGTATTGTTGTATTGTAATGAAGATTGCAGTTTTTTTGAAACTATCTCAAAACATGGTATAATGATGGTAGACTTCCAAAGCCATGACTATCTTTGATACTGCAAATTGATTCTGCTCTGGGATGCAATCTGGCATGCAGTCCAGAAATCCTCAATGAAAGAGGTCGACTGTACCTCTTTCAAACTGATTTTGAAACTTACACGATTATGTTTTCTTATTCCTTAGCAACAAGTGGTCAGACTACAATCCCCACTCAAATGTCTTGTGGTTGCATTACCTGGCTGAGAAAATGTTAAATATGAAGTACAAGAAAAGAGCCACCACTGCACTCAAGGCACTCAAAGAAAAATTTAAGGAGTTCTTAAATGACGTGCTGAAGTATCAGTCTACTGAAGAGCTATTGCATTCAAATTTCCTCTTTCAATAAAACAGCAAACGTACTTTTGTGTGATGGGATCTGACCTGCAGGAATTTTATTTAATTTTGCTTAAATGAAAATGGTTTTTTGTGCTTTTCAAAATAAACTTATTGAAAACAATTGCAAAATATCTTGTACTGCCAAAATTCCGTTGTAAAGCTGCTGTTTGGTAATATATTCTGTGACGGCTTTGAGACTCCTCAATGACTTGATAAGGTGCTATATCATATGCAAGGATTATTACTATTATTTGATTGTGTTATTATTATGTTATCAGTATCTCAATGCACTTCACATGATTTACTATGAAGTGTAGTGACTGTATTTTGTAGCTAAACACAATAACAAAATTACACTTATACAGCGACTTTTCAAGCTTTAAAAAATCTTCAAAAAAATTAGGGTCGACTTGTATGCCGGTTGTAAAACTTGCTCACTTCGTCACTCACTCAATCACTCTCTCACTGCCTGCCAGGCACACTCACTCGATCCAGTCTCACTCGCTGCCAACCTGCCTCGTTCTCGCTGCCGGCCTGGCCAGCTCGCTCGCAGCTGGGCTCGCAAGCTCAGACACTGTCAGGCTCTCTTTTCTCGTAACCACCATTTAAAGCAATGTAAACATCTGTGTTGGTCATATTCATGAACATAGTACAGGTTTTCTGGAAAATAGACTAGAACGGTTTTAAGGTTTTCTCTGCTCTGTCACAAGTCACAATGATTTGCTGCAACATGGCCCGAATCGCCTGCTCACGTCCTTGGGGGGTGTCGACTTTTATGGTGAGTATAGGCCTAAACATGCATTTTTCTGCCGAAAAATTGAGGTTGACGTATATGCCGGGTCGACTTGTACGCCGAGATATACGGTAGGTAATTGTTGACCAGGATACTAGATGAAACTCCCTTCTAGTGTCCAACGATATATCGTAGTGTTCTCCACGACCGCTTTTGACGTGTCGGGTCGACACGTTTAAATTTAGGGCCTACACATTTTAAATTTCCAGACACGTTATAATTTTTCTAAACATGTTTGGAAAATATTTGGCAGAAGGATTATTTCAGCGGAGAGAATGGTAAGAAGAGAGTGGCCGGCACGCCGGGAAGATGAGAGACATGGAGAGAGAGAGTGAGAGTCTGTGCCACGTATGTGTGTGTGTGTGGGGGGGGGGGGTGGGGGGGGAACTGTAGGGCGGGAGGCGAGATGAAGTTGTGGAGTGTGTATCCCCGATGTACTTACCTCCTTGCCTCACACTAGTCACACTCACAGATCTTGTTTTTATTATTTGCTGATCATGACATGATCGAGTGTTGAGTGTGGAGTGAGAGTTTGCCCCGTGAGTACGTCCGTACGTCCTTGTGACGTGGCGACGAAATTCTCTGACGTCATGCTGCTGATGTTGAACACAGCTGGAGCACCTCTTAATTTCAGATTGTGGAGAACACTGTATTGGTTATATCAGTATAATTTTCATATCAATATGCCGAGATTGCAAATTCAAACATATCGATATATCGAAAAATTCAATATGAAAAAAAATTGATATATCGCAAATATCGGTATACCGTGTCCGGCGATATATCGGTATAATGCAGACTTTTTCAACTTACCTTGTCGATATCCGAATGCGTGCATACACCGGAATGTGCGCGCACCCCCGAATATGCGCGCACCTCCAAATGCGCGCACACTTCCGAATGCACGTGCATGCGCAGGACAAAAAAACCCGTGATATCGATATATCAGTATATAACGATAGGGGCAATCCAATATATCGATCGGAAAATTTCGATATCGATGGACCCTACTCCCTTCTCTTTTTGAATGATGGGATCTTCAAACTCCACCTGAACAAGTAGATGGGACTTCCAATTTAATGTCTCATCTGACAATGCCGCACTCCAGCACTGAATTTGAATGTCAGCCTAGATTTAATAATAGGATTTTACAGAGAAAGTGAAATGTAAGTTCCAGATGCTGAGGGTGAAGGAAATACACTTGTTCAGTAATGTTGAGTAATTCTTTCTACATATGCATTGACCTTGCAGAAAATGTGTACACAATTTTCATCTACAGTATTAATGTCCTGTTTTGTACAATATTGGGAGAAACTAAACCAGATTTATTCAGTGATTGTGTTTTCTGTGACTGATGGAACATTTCAATCTAGATGGATCACAGAGCTATTTGATTACTGTGTAGTGTTATGAGCTTAATATGCTGATCAAGATGGAATAAGTTTTGCTGACTATGGAATCTTCCAGGAACCACAGTGCCCCATAAACCTCGAGTGATTATGGCATTGAAACAAGCCAATCAGCCATTCACTCCACTAGAATGAATAGGCAAATGGAGTTGGCAAATACTGTCACCTTAAACTGATTATGACATTTGTGGCATTAGAGATTGAATAGAGCACTGTGCTGAGGCTGAGCACTGGCCGGGTTCTGCAGGGTTCTGAGTTGCACCATGTCAATTTCCTTAGATTTAAACATAAGAATAATAATAATCCTTGCATTCGATACAGCGCTTTTCACGTCTTCTAAACGTCTCAAAGCGCTTCATAGAATATACTGTAAAGTGAATTGACTATATTTGTGGATGAAATGCAGCAGCCAATTGCGCACAGCAGTGTCCCACAAACAAATCTGCTTCATTAAACCATTATTAAATCGCTGAAAATATATTTTTCCTCCTGCCTTCGCCTGGTCACCTGAGGATACACCAAAGCTCCATTGGCCATTTCATTTTCCTTATTTACATGCTCCTTGGTGATGTAATGCGCAGACATGAAGCCAACTTCCACACGTTGTGGACGACACGCAAATCTCTTATTTACATTCAACCACAACCCTGGGTCTACACATGTTTTGTCCTCTTGGTTGTCACACATTAAAGCCTAGACGACCGCCACTTTTCTGGAGCTGTATGATACAGCGGAAACCATTCTACTGTACTTGGTTCCTGTTATCGTCTTCTCACCTGCAACTCTGACTTCCTCAACCTCCTCAGACGCACTGAAACTTTTTGCAACCTAGGAATTACGTTCAATCTTCAATTCTTCCTACTCCCATAACCGATTCCTGACTCCACCACTGATCATACCTCACACCCATCATCGTGAAATCATCATTCTCACAATTGTCACATCCAGTCTCAATTTTTTCAATTCCTCCCTAGCTCCACTAACCACAAAATCCAACTGATTTGAAACTCTGCTGCCTGTATTCTCATCCATACCAAACTGCACCCCCATCACTCATCCTTTCCATGCTCCTTTGGTTCCCTCTTGCAGATAGGTTTATTTTTAAGAGCTTCACACTTACATATCACTTCACATATATGAACTTCCCGACTTGTTCACAGTTCACTTTACAATCCTCCCTCTTTGTAGCCTGTATGTCGTTCGTCCTCTCTGTTCCATCATCAGCTATACTTTATTATACCCCAAAACTCTGGACACTGCCTCAATCCCTTTTTCTTGCTCCCTTCTTGCTCCTCTGTTGCTTATCAACATCACTGCCACCTTTTTCCTAGCATGTAATAAACAATAACAATCCTTGCATTTGATATAACGCTTTTCACATATAGACGTCTTAAAGCGCTTCACAGAATATACTGTAAAGTGAATTGACTATATATGTGGGCAAAACGCGGTAGCTAGTTGTGCACAGCAGTGTCCCACAAACAGTCTTGGATTGAAATGACCAATTTTGTTTTGAGGGATTATTATTAGGCGTGTGGAGTAGGGAAACTTGCCCAAGGTTTCACCCTGACTTGCTGGGAATCGAACGCACGTCTCTTGCTTGTAAGGCGAGTGCTCTAACCACTGAGCTACAGAGCTCCACTGTACAGTATATTGCCTTATACATGTCAAAATTAAATTTTTAGAGTGCCTTTCACTTCGGGAGGAATCAAACCTGCCAATCATCAAAAAGATGAACATTATTAAGGTTTAATTGGCTATTTCGAACCAACTCACTTGGATAACTGAGTAGAGTACAAAACCACAGCACCTCACCTAACTGGACATTCATTCTATCTAATACTGGATGATGGGCTAGGCAATCAAAGCCAAGGATGATCTTGTCAGGTTTACCAGGCATTGTTCATGATTAAGTATTTATATTATCAATAAAATCATCCTTATAAACCCTCACAATAGTAAACATTTCTTTTTCTAGTCTAGTCTGTGATACTGAGGCAATCTTACTGCAATCTTGGCAGAGATTAGATAACTGAGCATTAACCAGAGATCAGACCTGAGCCCACCTCTGTGCGTATGGCTTGTCTTGATCTATGTGGCTCAGTGCCATTGTACTCGAATGCATTTACGTAGTCAGAAGAGAGATTTGAAATAGAATTCTTTCACAAATGTTAATCTTTTAACTAATAAATTGTCTGAACGATAATTATTCTATCCCTTTAGCATTCTCTACAATATAGTATTTTCGAAGATCTTAAACTTACTATAAATGCCTCCTTACATTTCCATTAAATGATCTCTATATTTACTCCTACCATTCCCCCATTTATCATTCTATTTGCTCTCCATCCACTGTCTGAGAGACTCTCTTGAACATTACTTTGCTTTTGCACTTTGCTGAGGTGTAATCTGTGTCCCCGTCCGCCCGACAGTGCAGTCCTGTGGCTCAGTGGTTAGGGCGCTTGCTTCACGAGCGACAGATCTGGGTTCAATTCCCACCAGGTTAGGGTGAAACCTTAGCTAAATTTCCTTAATCCACGTGTCTGATAATAGTCCCTCCAAAAAAAAACTAATAAATTGGTCATTTAAATCCATGACTACTGCTGTGCACAATTGGCTGCCGCGTTTTGTCCACTTTTATACAGTCAATTCACTTTACGGTATATTCTGTGAAGTGATTTGAGACCTCTAGAAGATGAGAAAAGCGCTGTTTCAAATGCAAGGATTATTATTATTATTTTATATTTTGGTTCCCCTTTGAGATTATTGTACAAAGTTTATCATGCAAATTTTGGGATTCGGTCTAGTAGAAAACAAACTTCAAATTGAATGACTAGTTTACAACTATGTCTATCTATGTATTCATTACTTCCTACCTGCACTTCTCAAATATGTTTCTCACTTTGCTCCACCGTCCAATGAACTTCAATTTATCCCAAACCATCCCTTGTAACCTCCACTGCACCAAACTCCACCAGTCCTCTCCAGGCTCCGTCTCCCAGATGATCGATTTCAAGGTCCTCACTTATAAATTTCATAATAATAATAAAAATAATAATAATAATAAATTCGTCATTTCAATCCACAACTGTTTGTGGGACACTGATGTGTGCAATTGGCTGTCATGTTTTGCCCACAAATATACAGTTAATTCACTTTACAGTATATTCCGTGAAGCGCTTTGATAAGTCTAAAATACATGAAAAGTACAATATCAAATGCAAGGATTATTATTATTATTATTGGCGTTAAGGGTCTTGCTCCTAAATATAAAGTGTACCCACAAAGTCCTCTTTTCTCCCTATTACAAAATGGAAGAGCTGAGACAAGCTGTTAGAGATGTGTTATCCCTCATCACTGCATTACATTTGGAAGATGTCACACCAGTCATGCTGACAAATTATTACCTCACATCAATTTCTTAATGCACCAGCACTTCTCTCACCCTCGCTACATGTTCTCTCACCCTATACACATCACTATCAAAGGCTCAACTTTCCAATTCTTTTCCCCTAACCTCTGGAACTTCCTCCCTCTACCTCTGTCACACTCCCTCTCTAATTGCAGTTTTCAAGTCCTGCTTAAAATGTGTACCTTTGGCTGCTCTATTGCTACCTCCATTTCCTCGGCTCTGTATTCTTCTCTCTCATTGAGCGAGACATTGTTCTAAATGAAAGGCACAATATTATTGAAAATGGCCATAATATTTTATCCTTTGTGATTTCCAGTTTTCCTTCACTCACTTGAAAACAAATGGTCGATATCTGGATAAAGAAAAGTTGAGCGTGTGAATTAACATAATACACTATATCATAGAATCATAGAATTCTACAGCACAAAAGGAGGCCATTTGGCCCATCGAGTCTGTGCCGGCTCTTTGAAAAGAGCTATTCAAGTCAATCCCACTCACCGACTCCCTTTCCATAACCCTGCAAACTATCCTCCCCAAATAACCATCCACCTCCCTTTTAAAAGTTGTTATTGAATCGGCCTCCACCACCCTTTCAGGCAATGCATTTCCAGATTCAAACAATTTTAGTATTCTGTTAAAATGAATAATAAATCTTTACAAATAGGAATATCTTACAAACTTATTTTATCTGCATCAAAGAAAACATCGGTGGTTGCATATTCTTTTCCAGTGCAAAGCAAGCGAGTTTAACCTTGTCTTTAGAAGTGTGCGATCATTGGGTAAACATTAATCTAGTGGAGAAAGCTTGGAAGGAATGCAAGGTTCCAAACTGAGCAATTCGAACATAGCTAAAGCTGGAGACCATCTGGTAATGTTGTTGATCCATGGATGTAGATGAAAAAATACATTACCAGTAAACTAGCCTCTAGGTGGTGCATGATTGTGGCCTATGGTGAATTTCCTTTGCGATTTGACCTCCAGGAGGAAAAGTACATTGACAGTACAAAAATGCAAAATACTGCAGATGCTGGAAATCTGAAACAAAAACAGAAGTGGCTAGGAAAACTCAGCAGGTCAGGCAGCATCTGTGGAGAAAGAAAACATTAGTCAATGTTTTGGGTCCACAACCCTTCGAACAGTTCTGACGAAGGATCGTGGACTCGAAACGTTGACTCATATTGACAGTACATTTGGCTCATCCCTTGAAAACCTATGGGCACATTGAATGCTAATAATGTGAAGCACTCCAAGACACTATCACTGTGAGTAAATAACACTTGTTTAAAAACTAGATTAGATAATAGGTAGAGTGCTGAGTTACAGCTTGAATTTGATCAGTATATGCTATGCTTTCAGTTTATCACTGTCAAATAAATTGCATTTATTTTACATTATATTTACAATCAAATCCATTAAATCACCATGTTCTCTGTTTATATGGAAATCACATATGTTGTGAAACTAATCAAAACACTTACTGCGAGCGGTATCCTCAGGGGCCAGAGGAGCTCCTTTAGTGCCAGGGGTAGTCAGTCTGCCAATCCTCTTTACACCAGCTCCTGCTGAATGTTTAATACACCTGTGAGCGTTTTCAATATATCAGAAGATGGTTGGCATTCATTGCCTCAATCTCTCAGTTTCTAGCTGTTCACAAAGAACTTGTTACCCCATGCTGTTTCTTTTGCAGTGTAACAACTGAAATGCATGGAAGAATGAAGATAATAATTTGTCACCATGGCTGGTGTGACATCTTCCAAACATGATTCAGTGACGAGGGAAAACGCATCTCTAATAGCTTGTCTCAGCTCTTCCATAGTCTCACATTGCTGTTTTGTAATAGGGAGAAAAGAGGACTTTGTGGGTACACTTTATATTTAGGAGCAAGACCCTTAACGCCAATAAAAATAATAATAATCCTTGCATTTGATATTGCACTTTTCATGTATTCTAGACTTATCAAAGCACTTCACAGAATATACTGTAAAGTGAATTGACTGTATATTTGTGGGCAAAACGTGACAGCCAATTGCACACATCAGTGTCCCACAAACAGTTGTGGATTGAAATGACCAACATTTTTTTCAGGGATTACTCTTAGGCGTGTGGAGTAAGGAAACGTGCCCACGGTTTTGCCTTGACCTAGAATTGAACCCAAGTCTCTCACTTGTAAACCAAGTGCTCTAACCACTGAGCTACAGGGCTCCACAATTAGGGTATGTTGTAATTTTTTTCAAAATGTAAACAGCTAAATTCTTGATGTTGCAGGTCCAGGAAATCACTTAATAATCCTTACATTTGATATAGCGCTTTTCACATCTTTTCGACGTCCCAAAGCGCTTCACAGAATATACTGTAAAGTGAATTGACTGTATATTTGTGGGCGAATCGTGGCAGTGCACAGCAGTGTCCCACAAACAGTTGTGGATTGAAATAACCAATTTTATTATTGTGTTTTTTTTTGGACGGATTATTATTAGGCGTGTGGAGTAAGGAAACTTGCTCAAGGTTTCGCCCTCACCTGCCTGGATTTGAACACAGGTCTCCCCAGCTTGGTCTCCTAAACTTGCTGCCTTGGCCCATATGTCTACGGCCCATTTTGCTTGCCAATAAGGAACATACTTACGGTGTAAAATACAATACCCAGTTTGATTTCTAGCAGTGATTGTAAATGTAAATGCTACCAACTGACAGCAAGTGAATCTAGCGGCCATCTTATATTCTAATGGTGCTAAACAGCAGTATTGTGTTGCTTTAACAGACAATAGCTACCTCATTACAAAATCCTTTAGGTAATGCTTGCATGCAGCAAATAGTACTGTATTTCACTTCTAAATGCACAAAAGCTCAAGTTATTTTGATTCTGATGCCTCCAGTTAAGCAACTGAGTAACATTTAATCACTAAGCCGTTACAGTCAATGCTTGCCGAATCCGATTATTTGGATTGCGAATTCAACTATAGGCAAAGAAATAAATGTGGCACTTTCTTGCGAAACGTGAATAAAATTTGAGTGTACGCGATGGCTAGCCTCGGATGCATTTGGGAGGACGCCGGCCCCGTGCGCAATGCACACTTGGGAGGACGCCGCTGGCCCCACCTATGTCTGATGATTCCTCGGCCTCGGAGCAGCCTGATGGCATTGCATGGTAACAGAAGAGACAGAGAGAGAGAGAGAATCTCCTAACATATCCAGGACCAAAGGTAAAATAATTTAGCCAAGCTGTGGTAGGGTAAGGTGCTGTTTTATTGTCTCCAGTGAGTCAGTGAGAGCGGGGAGAGCAGGCCAGTCAGCTATAGCCCGCCTCAGTACGTACCTTGCGTCGGTCGGGTGTGGATGTGCCTGGAGGCTTGAGGTTGGATAACCTGTGGATAGATTCCCCTAACCCCCCTTTTCCCCATTACTGTACTTATTAAGCTTACCGAACGTGGTTTTACCGAGTGCGCTGCTTTTCAGGAACGTAACCCTCGCGTTCGGCGAGGGCCAACTATATTTGGTTGCCTCAGTCTTAACTTGCATTGTTTTAACTTTGCCTCTGAATAGTATTCCATCGAGGTAGTACTCCAGTATCGGTCTTACCAGATAGGCATAAGGCATTGTATCTATCGCACAAAACACATCTGCTCAATCTGCTCAATCATGGTAAGTCTTTTTGTTTCAAATTATATTGATTGCACAAGGATATCATTGCAAATAAACACTAGAAAGCACAAGTTCTATACAAAAGCATCGATGAAGAGCAGATTACACAAACTAATAAACTGTATAATAAACATCGGCTGGGACTTTTCTCTTTTAATCAACAGCAAAAAGGAAGCGCAAGGCAACAATCTACAAACAGGTGAGGTCCAGTTGGACAGCATGCTGGTGGGCTGAATGTCTGTGGTGAGGCGCAAGTTTTCTCCCACAATTCCCAGGTGTCGAGTTGCCAATCGCGGTTCAAGTTCTCTGGAAAACGACTGAGGAACTTCCCCGAGGGGAGGAGGGGTAAAACGGACGGTAAATTCAAGCAAAGTCTGGGCGCATGAAATTCTGACTCAAGAACAACACTGGAAGGATCTTGCAAATCAGGCTGCCTTGTGACATCCTGATGTGAAAGGTACTAATCAAGTGTAATTTTGTTGTTGTATTTTGCTGTTGTCTACCTGGCGTTTCAGCTCGCGGAGATTGTGGGGCAACAACAAAAATGTGATGCAACATAACTTACAAAGCGGAAATAAATACTACTTTAATACACTGAACAGAGGTCGTTTTGCATTCACAAAATCTACACACAGCTCATTCTTAGAACGAAAAATATTTAGTGAACCATTCCTGCTGTTCAAGATCTTGTACTTTGCTTCCTTGGCCGTCAATTCTTTCCTCAGTTGTGGTGCTGCAATGTGAACAGAAACGCTCAATTTGCTTTCAGTCCTTGGGTTGTTACAACTGTATTTACATGTTAGACCAGCGTTCAACATTGTACAATAACCTTCTGATAAATCGACCCCGATCAACTTATCTTAAAGCACTGTAAGCAATTTTCACATCATCTATGTTTTAGGATTAAAAGAAATGCACAATGAGATTTATTCAGAGGACGCTAAAACTGCTCAAACAATTACTCTTGGTTAATGAGATTCTGTGAGTCTCAATGAGATTATTTTGCCGTAAATCGTTTTACTCATCTGTTACTCTCTCTATAGCCTCGTTTTGCTTGCTGTTGAATCGATGACAAACAAACAATAAATAAACTAAGATCGGTATAGAAATCAAAGCAAAGTGAAACATTTTGTTTGATATTCAACTACCTTTCCATTCAAAATATGGCTGGATTGCAATATTTAGCCTTGCCTGGATGCTCAATCATTAATCTAGATCTTAATTTCCTGAAAAACACTTAGGTGTTTTCAAGATATAGGTGCTGTATTAAAGGTTATTTATTAGTAATGTTTAAAGAACAAAATGAACTGATCATGAAGATTTCCCAATAGAATTAACCTTCCTCTCTGCAACACATTTCCAACAATGTTTTGGATACTCACCGATTTACACCTCCATCCCAGTCATCACTCGTGCCAGTTTGTCAGCTCTACCCTCGTCTAAATCAAACTCTCTTTTTCTTGAACCTTGTCAGACATGAATTACTGCACGTTCCTTCTGAATGACTCTTAACAGTGTCTCAATAAGTGAAAATGTTATCACAGTTTTCACACAGAATTTCAAACTTGTTCTGAGCCGTAAAATATAGCGCAGTGAAGACAGGTAAATCGTGCAATAGTTCAATCTCCCTTCATTTTGACATCTCCACAGTGTGAATTAGATCAGTGACAGAGATATTTTGGCTTCTAGATACTTAATTCTAAAAATGTCCTTGTTAAAATCATATGTCTGGTCGAGCCAATGGATATCTTCAAGCAATAATGTTCAACAACCTTGAATATAAAGATACCTATATATTTTGAGTAACTGTCAATACACAGTGATTACACTTTACAGTAAATCATATGAACAATTTTGAAATTTCTTCCTGATATGAAGGGCACTATGTCAAATTCAAGGGATAATATTAATGTAATCCTGCAGGAAAAATTGGATTATCAACCACAATGGCACTATGCTTACTTTCATAGGTCAGATTTAAAAGATATAATTATAAATGATGGCCAACAATACCCTAAATATAACATGGATGTTTGTGTACATTGCAAATTGGCTGCCACATTGGCCCATAAAACAGTTACATGTTTACATAAAACATTACTACATTATATACATACTGTGGAAAGGCTTTGAGATATCCTCCCCACTTGAAAGTGCTATATCAAATATAAGGATTGTATTATTATGATATAGAACATAATCCTAAATAACAGATACCGGTAAGTTAGATTAAATGTAGTAGTTGCTGAGCGTGTTTAAAATGAATTTAGACAATAATAAATTATGTTTTGCTTTCAGGATTTATGATGTTATCTGAAGAATTCAATGAGATTATTTTCTTATGATTCATTTTCTAAATTATTTTACTGTGTATCGATGTAAAAATCCTTATCATACCCTTATGATAAGCATATGACAATCCACTTAGTCCTTCATTCTGAGCATCACTTTTAACTGCATAGAAATTATTTTCAGGTTATTGAGACTGTAGTGCAGGTGCCAAAACATTGGATAACATTTTAGAATTAGGTGACACCCAGAAACCATTGGCACCTTCACTCTCATAGGCTATTGCCATCAGTGACCCTCATATAGGTTTTACTCATTGCCAGAATTTTGTTTCCTTAACTAGAAACCCTTTTTTTTACTCAGGTCAAGTATAATAAATACAGCAAACCATTGAATCACTTGAGAATGACTAACATTTATGTGTACCACAGCCATTTTCACATTTACAGGTCTATACAAAGAGTTTCGAGTTGAGGAGACTTGCAGGACTCCAATCACAACGGTGAGGTCTGACCTGACAGACAGGGCTGACCTGACACACGAAGCAGCCAGCCATTTTCTACTGGCAATTTCATTTGGGGGATTTTGGTGGCAAGGGATTCACAGGGTATGAGGTTTGCAATCCAGAAGGAGCGAACTGGTGAAATTGTACAACAAATCTAGATAGGAAACATCACAAATTGGGCTGTAATATTTAGCATTTTGTATTCTACATTTACCAAATACTGCAGTTTGAAAGGACAGTGGGATAAATTAGATAGCTGTACGGTGAGAAAATATAAGCGAAATCACAATGTAAGATTGTTTATTACTTTGGGACTAGCAAAAAGGTGCCGTGTGTTCCTATTATTGTTCTCCACTGCCATGGGTGATCTATTTAAATCCATCCAGATCCAGTCTGCAGATGTAATAGCATTTGTTTGTTGCAAGCCATAAAATGATAATCTGTATTTGCGTTCTGCAGAGATTCACGTACAATAATAATAATTATCAATTCTCGTATAATCCACCTGCTGATATTTGCTTTACTACTATCTTGCCAGATAGGAAACTAAGGTAAGATAAACGTTTGAGACTTTTGTAAGTTACAATGCATTATTACCTTTGGACTGATTTTGATGGCTGAAGGAACGGCCTTGATGTACTACTGAGACTTTGGTCCAGGCTTGGAGACTTAGTCATTGGAGGAAACCTATTGGTTGAATTCGACTCAAAGCCTAGAAAGCTTTTTTCGTAGGAGCTCAGGTTTGGAACACTGACCACCCGCACTGGCACGTCTTCTGTTTTCTTTTTCTAAGGTTAAGAATTATGAGAAAAAATAGAACATTTAACACTGTTAAGCAACTGCCTACATGAACAACACTCACTCGTGTTTGAAAACTGAACTACAAACCTAAAGGCCAGACAACACTTTACTAATGTATTATCCTGATCTTCTGAAGATCTTGTTTATTTTGTTTTGCAATAATAGTTCAGATTATATCATCATCAGCATCACTTTTATTATGACTGATATTATTATTATTATTATCTTTTGTAGTCCTGAAAATGCTAATTTGATGCAATCAGTGAGGAGCAGATGTGAAATACACCTCTGTTCACTTAGCAGTAAGTAAGTGCTTGGATGTCAGTCAATTGGCGGGTCACTTTTCCGGGGATAATAACCACTTGAAAAAAATCTATATTGAAAAAATATTGGCCATGACTGCTTTGTGGGACACTGCTATGCGCAATCGGCTCCCACATTTCGGGAGCCAATTGCGCACAGCATTGTCCCACAACTCCTTAAAAGTTGACCACAACTTAAGATCACTCTTTGAAAAAGAGAAAAGAGTTTCTCAGTTTCACAGCTAAAATTGTCATTCAGCTCATTCCTGTTTTGATAGGCCTTACAGTGAGCAAACCATCATATTTACTTACAGAAACTGGAGCAACCACTTGCGTGGGGTAGCATCCCAGATCGCTTTTAATGTAAAATGATTTGAGACATTTTGTAATAAAAATAGATGCTATAAAATGAAAGTTATTTCAGTCTAGAATTGGCATGAATGCTCATGGAGGTGAAGGAAGCCAGGGTTTTTGAATGCTTTCCAGAGACACTTGCTGGAAGGTGCATATGTTGGAGACTGGGTGAGCACCGCATTGGGCTGGGATGTGATGTACCCTATGGTTAAACAGCTTGCCAACTCTCATTGTCAAGATTGACACATGAATGTTAGCCACTTGGATGTGGTACCTGAGGGTGCCTGTGGAGCTGGAGCTCGGTAGATAAATAAAGGAATCAAATGACATAAATCAAAAGTATAATAATTTGTATTTAATTATAACTGGGCTTTTAAATAGTAGCTTTTAGAGTCTTTTTAAAATAGTGGCAAGTCATGACTGGGAAGTTACTTTTATTTGATCTTCTGTGATGTTTATGCACATTAGTCAAGATTGTCCAATTTTCATGTCTTCAAGACATCTCGAAGCGCTTCACAGAATATACTGTAAAGTGAATTAACTGTATATGTTGTGGGCAAGGATTGTTAGAATGTGAAATGGATGGATCCACAATTGAGATAGTAGTTGATGGTTTGAAAAGGAGAAGGGTATAAACATATTACAGTAATAAGAGGCCAGGAATCCTCCTATCATAAACGTTTTATGGTTCCATTTGGTTCCATTTGACTTGTGAAGGTTTTTCTTCAATTTGACTGCCAAGTATATTTATCCTGTGGTAAAATGAAAATGATCGTACCTTCATGGTAGGTGTGAAGCTTCCACCATACGGACTCCTGGCAAAAGACCTACTGATGTTACTTTCGCTATTCGCCAAGGCTATCTGCTGAAACTTTCTCTCATCCTGCCAAGACAATAATACTTCCATGAAATTAATCTTTATAATAAAACAACAATTAACTATTTTGGAATGAGTGGGGCCAATTTGAATGTAGATATTTCAGACAAACAAGGGGAGGCTTACCTGCATGTTCTCCCCAAAGGTTCACACAGTTATGGGGAAAGGTGACTGAGAGGATTGCTCTTAAGGGAGACGGCAGATGAATCATATGGTCATATTCAGTCACAACACTTTGCAATAAAATCCCGTGAAACACTTTTAGGCATTTTGATGAAGAAATAAGGCATCGAGTAATCAATATGATTAATCACTAAGCAGTACTTGGAAGAAATTCTCAACTGTAGGAAAATGCAATTTCCTAAAAACAATTTGTAAAAATCCAAAGAATACAAAGATAGAGATGTTAAGGGGCATTTGTCCAGCGCCTTGGGACATCCTCCTGATGTGAAAGGCGCTATACAAATGTAATTTTGTTGTTGTTGTTATCCATATCCAGACCAGACTGTTACGCTGTAGTCGGAGCGTGCTCACACACAAAAGCAGCCGACAATAATCATTTGAAATTGCAGTGTATATTGACAGATTTATTGTCTTATGAAATCCCATTTTCCGCCCTTGCTGAAGAGTGAAATGTGTGTAGCAATCAGATCGGAACAGTAACTTCTCTGGAATGCAAATGAATCTGTTCTCACTCTAGATAAAGGTCATGTCCAAAGCGTGTCTCCTCAGTAAGTTACAACGCGAGTCACCTCATCACCTCATCCAAATTTGTTGTGTTTTTCAGGAGCTGTAAATGTTAGAACAAAATAACCTTCTCTTTGAAATATGAGGACATCTGCCTTCAGCAGTTTCAATGTACAAGTTTCCTCTACTCTAATACATAGTGAAATTTGACATTTCAAGAAGCGTTTCACAAAAGCTCTTAGCGTGCATGAAAATAACATGATTTTAATATCCTAAGAAAATGTTTAGAGCTTGCTACAGCTGTAATATTTATAATATAAATAAGCTGTGTTTTATCTTAAGAAATGTTAAGTTGATTGACTGAATGGTTATTTTTCTCCAGATTACACTCATTTCAAGCCTCCATTGGGTGGCTTCTAACTGTAGTAAATGTCTTGGTCAGAATGTCACTTGTTATTGTGCATGTGCTTACCAGAAGCCTTTTAATAGTCTGGTCACGATCATACAGTGTATCCCGAAGTTTGCTGATGTGCTGTATGTCTTCTGGTTTGGACTCACGCTTACTGAATTTTTCTTCCATCTCTTTCTGTCTGCAACCAATTACAGATTTGTAAGCGGCATTAGGAAATGGATCCTAACTCTACACTTATGCAATGATTTTTGGTCAGAAGAAACATGTGGAACAAGAAGTAGATTTCTTTACCAATTAATTTTACTGGGAATCAAACATAGATCATAGACCTGGATCATGGACAACTAACTGGCTGAATTGATAGACCTTTGAGAGCCACAAAGTCAAAATAGCGTAAAATATTGAATTGGGTGCTTCAAGGGTCTATTAAGGGATCCCTTCTCCTCTTAAGATACACAATTTACCTTGTGACACAGTCTCCCAATATAGTTACATTTGCTGATAATATTTCTTGCATGTGATATAGCACCTTATTTCTTCATCAAAACGTCTCAAAATGTTTAACTGTGTTTTTGTTGTAAAGTGTTGTGACTACAACAACAACAACAACAAAATGAAATTTTTAGAGCGCCTTTCACGTCGGGAGGACGTCCCAAGACGCTACGTATTTTAGGCAGCTGATTTGCACACAGCTGTGCTCAGCAAAACAACAGCCATGAAGTGAATGTCCAATGTTTATCTGGAGAATTGTTGGCCAGGACACTAAAATAAATTCCCTTCTTTTTTGGTCAGATCCTGCCAGCTCGCAATGAACCGGTTGACATAGGGATGTGTGAATGTTATGTGAGCCCATATTTGGCCTGCTCTGTATGTGTCTCTAGCTGGTCATAGGATCTCTCCATAACGTCACAGAATAGATGCTTTCAATAGTTCCAATAAAATGGAAGTATTTACGTGAGCAGATTGGCGCAGTATATAATCCATGGTTCAATGATTCCTGTTAATCAAATATTGTATTATTAGAAATATTAGAGTTGATCCCACTCGACATTTATGTATGCTGTACATGCCTCATAATTGAATGTCGCTGAAAGAGTTGTCAGTTGAATGTGTTCTATTTTATGCTCTAGTTTCTTAGTGAGTCACATGCACCACCATTGGAGCTGCTTCTGCCCTTAATTACATGTCACTGTGTCTGCTGTTGTGCTGATTAAATACTGGGATATTTTGAAGAATTGGCTTGAGAACATACCTTAAGGTAGGTCATATCAAATACACGAGTGCTGCTTAATGTGGTGGTTCTCAGTCTCAGACATAAGTAATAATATATTTTGTCTCCGCAAACGAATATTTTTATACCACTCACTCTGTTTCCAAGGAAACTATCTTTGCTTGGAGTCGGGTCTGGGAGCTGCTGAAATCTGACACAATGCTTTGGATTTCTTTCAGATGATTCTGTTGTAGGCAGTTCATTTCTTTTTCGTGTTTAGCCTTAAATTCCTCTTCCAGTGACCTTTAATATTGATTAAAGGCAATTAAACAACAGCAAGAAAAGCAAAATCACTGTGATCCCTGGTCATGATCACTTCGATACAGACCAATGACTTTTATTACTGCTTTGTTCTTCTCTTGCTAACTTTCACCTCCAATTTGCTGCCCCACCCAACCACCCACTGCCCTGAAGGCACTTAACTCATTCCTTTCCTTCTATTTTGATAAGCTTCCACAGCCTTCAAAACCAGGAGGAATACAGCGACCCCATTCCTGTCATTGACGTTCAAGCATGGACACATTCCAACAATGACAGTGATCAGGAATTGCCGATTATCCACCCTCCCTATAGCACTGGCCGCTGAAATCAACTGCAGCATCTCTAAATTAGCATAAACTTGAGTGAAATCAGGGGCTTGCACAGTTGAGTTGGCCACTGAACAAACTCACTAAAACTAAACCATTGGTGGAGCTGTTGGCATGATTTATTCAGGTTAAAAAACATACTTCTGAATACCATTCGACAACAAGCTGAGTTTTCTATTATACCCATCTCAAAGCACTTATAAATGTGCACTGGCTGTCCAGTATGAGACCAAAGGACTCTCAGAAAAAACAATAGCTGTAAAACATACTAGCTACAAATATGCCAAATACATCAAATTCATCTTCTGCATAAGGAGCATTTTGTGACTTTTGTTATTTTACATCTGAATTTGCTCTCACATCAAACTATCTGAAATTCACTTACATTGTTCTCTCAGACGTAACTCAGTCGTCTGCCTCACCTGTTTTTAATTTTCCACCAAATCTATAATCATAATAAAACCTTCGAGGTTTTTCAACGTGCTTCGCAGAATACTGTATACTGTACAGTGAATTGATTGTATATGTGGGTGAAACGCAGCAGCCAATTGCACACAACAGTGTTCCACCATGAGTCATGGATTGAGTGGCCAAATTTTTATTTTGTATGTATTTTATGGGATTATTACTCCATTCCAGGTGGATACCAAGCCCTGTACATATAAGCATGTATTCACAAACCAAGATACCACGTAACACTTTATATGAAGAGTCATTTCAAGCCTCAGAGTTTCCTCATCGATTATTCCATCTTGAATGAAAACTGTCTGAGCTAGAAACATGCAACAAACCAATTGGGATCCAGACTTGGAAAGTTTGTGGACATATAGGACAACATTCACTCAATAAGCAGGTTAGGAGGTAAGAACTGGCACTCCACAGACAGAAAAACAACCATCTCATATTTGGTAGAAGTATGTCAATTTGCTCAATTTTGCTAATTTACTTAGATTATGGCTCCAATAAAAACAGGTTGGGCAATCTAATCAACAACGACAAATTGCTTTTAGACAGCACCTTTCAAATTGGGATGATGTCCCAAGGCGCTGGACAGTCAAGGTTTTGCTAATGTGCTGAATCTGGGCAATTTACTATAATTTATTGTGGTCTTTATCAAATAATCAAATGCAATAACTTGGGCCCAGAGTCTTCTTTCTGTTCAAATGTAACCACTTGAGTTGCAACTGTCTCATTACGTTGATAGAAGGATTGCATTAGATAGAATGTACAACTGCCTTCTTCCTTCTCATGTGCTTTGACAGCTAATAGGTATGTTTCTATAGCAACAAACTGTTTCAGTGCCTGAGATTTGGCTTGTTTGACGCTAAATACATCCAGAATATTACATGATATCCCAAATAGTCAGGGGTCCTTGGAACATAGTTTAAACTTGCCACAACACGTAAATGTTTTCCTTAACGTTGAGTCCTCTAGCTCAGTAGTTAGAGCACGCGCCTTACAAGCGAGAGACCTGGGTTCAATTCCCTCAGGGTGAAACATTGGGCAAATTTCCTTACTCCACACGCCTAATAATAATACTCCCTCCAAAAAAATAATAATAATTGGGTCACTCAATTCACGATTGTTTGTGGGACACTGCTGTTCGCAAATGGCTGCCACGCTTCGCCCACAAATATACAGTCAATTCACTTTAAGGTATCGCGGGGGAACTCAGCAGGTCAGGCAGCATCCATGGAGAAAGGAAAGGGAGTCAATGTTTCGGGTCCATGACCCTTCGTCAGACCCTTCGACTTTTGAGAAGTCTCGAAGATGTGATATGGCGCTGTATCAAATGCAAAGATTATTATTAAGATAACCTCAGTAGCAAATCTAAAAGTGAGTTGACGAGGAACTTATTGATACAACGGCTGACGAGAATGAAGAACTCACTGTCAGAAACTATAGTTGCAAAGGAAAGCATCAATGTATTCAAGAGGAAAATTGATGCATAAATACATGAGAAGAGAATAGAGGACTATCAAAGGGGAAGAAGACAAAGAAGAGTCTTGTATGAAATATAAGCACCAATTATATAGACTGAATGACTGCATATTTTTCTGTGACCAGGACCCCAGGAAAAATATTTATTTTAGAATTGTACCAATGGATCTTTGAATTCTACCTGAATAGGTAATAATAATAAATAATAATCCTTGCATTTGTGCTTTTCACGTCTTCTGGATATTTCAAAGCGGTTCACAGAATATACTGTAAAGTGAATTGACTGTATATTTGTGGGTGAAATGTGGCAGCCAATTACACACAGCAGTGTCCCACAAACAGTCGTGGGTTGAAATGACCAATTTTATTATTGTGTTTAGATCAGGCAGGCAGGCTAAATCTATCCTCTCTAGCCTTTCCTCATAATTGAAGTCCCTGGTACCATCCTGGTAAATCCCCTCTGCACCCTTTCCAATGCCTTAATATCCATGGATTGAAATGACCAATTTTATTACAGTATTGTGATTTATTTTTGGAGGGACTATTATTACATGTGTGGAGTAAGAAAACTTGCCCAAGGTTTCGCCTTGACCTGCCTGGATTCGAAACACAGGTTTCATGCTTGTAAGGTGAGTGCTCTAACCACTGAGCTGCAGGACTCCACGTCAGAAGGATGTTCCAAGGCACTGGACAGAGGAGTAGGACATGTCTCTGCAATAACTGTGCACTGAAACTAGTGTAAGATTATTATTACCACAAATCACTTAGTTTATTCACCAATCACTTCACTTTATTCACTAATCACTTTCCTGTTTCACTCAACAACAAACAACAACAAGTTATAGTTGTACAGCACCCTAAATGTTGGGAGGACATCCCAAGGCTCTGGATAGTCAGGGATTTGGACCTGTGCAATGACTTGGTATCGGGAGGGGTGATGGCCAGGGAAAGTAAGGTTACGAGGGTGGCTGAGGGCACAGTTGAAGACAAGCCTTGAAGGAAATTGGAGGGAGGCAAAGGGAATGTGGTATGGAGTCCCAAAGAGTGGGGACAGAGAGGCTGAAAGCCTGACCAGGGTGGGGTGGGAGGGGATCTGAAGCAGGCTGGAGCCCGCTGAGCTGGGTGAGTGGACAGGTTGATAAGATAATAGCAGATTGGAGAGATAGGAGGTGCATGGCCATATAGGGCCATGAAGGTGAGGACAAACATTTTGAACTTGATCCGGGCAAGGGTGGGGGTGATGGAGTCATGGAGTCTGGTGCGGGAGAGGATATGAGCTGCAGAGTGCTGGATGATCAGCAGCTTGTGGAGGGAAGAGTTGAGAAGACCAAGAGGCATGCCCATATTCAGTGCTTTATTGGCTAATATAGGCAACACAAACCTGCGTTGTTGCTCTTCTCTGTTGCTGTGCTGCACATCCTCCTGATTCCTTAATGCGAGCTCCGCACTGAGCTGTGATGTGGACTCCTGAAAAATCAGTTTCTCTTTCTGCAACTCAGAGACTTCGCTCTGGGATTTTGACAGATCTTCTTTTAGGACTTTTAGCTGATTCTGGTAATTTTCCTCCTTTTATAAACACAAACATAGTTCTTCAACAATCTGGTCACTTATTGTAGCTATTATGTTTACCTCTGCACCTCTGCACCTCAGGCACTGCAGCATTAGCAGCCACGAATGCACATTCCACCTAACCATGCCAGTCAGGGATCTGGGTGTCTTGTTTGACCCTGAACTGTCCGTTCTCCTCCATATCCATTTCTTGACCTGCACCCGCCTTCCACCACCTCTGCAACAATGCCGATCTCCATCACTGCCTCAACCCTCAGGCTGCTGAAACTCTTACCCATGCGATTGTCACTTCAAGGCTCGAGTACAGCAACTCCTTCCTGCTCAGCCTCCCTAACTCTTCCCTCCACAAGCAGCAGATCATCCAAAACTCTGCAGCTTGTGTCCTCTCCCACACAAGGCTCCATGACCCATCACCCCCACCCTTGTCCGCTCCCCATTTTTCAGAGCATCAAATTCAAGATCCTCACTTTCAAGGCCCTCCATGGCTTTGCCCCTTCTTACTTCTCTGACCTGCTGAACCCCTATCAACCTGTCCACCCTCCTCTCTGCCTTCCCTCATCCCAACTCTGCCCCCACCACCCCCCATGTTTGGGTCATGACCCCTGACTGTTCAGAGCTTTGGGACGTCCTCTCATCATGAAAGGCATTCTACAAATGTAATTGTGTTGTTGTTACCTGATGGTAAACCAATTGTTCAAGTCAGTTCTGTAATCGATGGGTACAAAATTTATGAGGGGTTTAGAAAGAAGGACATTGTTGTATCTATATCCACTGTGTTGTATCTATGTGCACTGGTTGGGGAGTGGACATAGATACAACACAACCACAAGACGAGTGAAAGGAGAACTTAAGAGAAATATTTTCACATAGAGAGTTGCTGCAAGTAAGGTGGTAATAATAATAATAAGTCTTGCATTTGATATAGCGCTTTTCACATCTTCTAGAAGTCTCAAAACACTTCACAGAATATACTGTAAAGTGATTTGATTCTATATTTGTGGGTGAAACGTGGCAGCCAAGTGTGCACAGCAGTGTCCCACAAACAGTCGTGGATTGAAATGACCAATTTATTATTTTTTATAATAAAAAATAATACAGGACTACAATGGAGGACTCCCCCCAGCTTGCAAAATACAACAGGAATAACTTGTTTTAACATAGAACCATTCACACGGAGAGCAGTGTGATAGGGACAGTGTGGTAGGGATATAGTGGATTTGGAGGGTGAAGTACATGAAAGCTTGAAGATTCTGAATATGAAAGGTAAAAGCTTGACGAGGTAAGGGGCAATGGAATGGAAAGTACATCTTTGGTCACAGAGTTGAGATGGATGTGATGCGTCAGACAGTCTGCTTCTGTGTTGTAATTTTCTATGTTTCTATGACAAATCAGGATCACATGTTTTGAGCACAGTGCTAATATTAATAATAATACTCTCAAAAAAACAATAATAAATTGGTCACTTCAATCCACGACTGTTTGTGGGTCACTGCTGTGTGCAATTAGCTGCCGTGTTTTGCCCACAAATGTACAGTCAACTCACTTTACAGTAGATTCTGTGATGTGCTTTGAGATGTCTAGAAGATGTGAAATATTGTTGTAATAATTCCAGTATTTGATATACCTAGCGGTTTTCACATCTTCCAGATGTTTCAAATCGCTTCACAAAATATACTGTAAAGTGAATTGACTGTATGTTTTGTGGGCGAATCGCAGCAGCCAATTGTGCACATCAATGTCCCACAAACAGTAGTGGATTGAGTGACCAAATTATTATTATTATTATTTACTTTCACTTTTTTTTAGTAACTCTTTGCTTCCTTTTTTTGGAAAAAAACGTTGAAATTAGACCTCTTACCATAAGTTCCTGTTGTTTCCATCGCTCCACATTTTCCAGAGTCTGTTGTTGCAAAGTTGCGAGCTCCACTTTAAGCTCCTTACTCTGGCTTGTGACCTCTCGAAGTTCCTGCTGCAACTTTTCTTTCTCACCATCAACTCGGGTTTGGAGAAGCTGCAAAGCATCTGGAGACGTTTTAATTTGTTGTTCTAAGTTCTTCTTGACATCCGCGAGCTAAAAGAAAGTATTCAAAAGATGCTTTCAAGCTTCGCTTTTATTTATCTCCCGGTTTCTTTTCCTTTCAAATTGTTTTATAAAGTTTTTAATGTTCTATAAGTGAACAGAATTATATTCTAAAGATATTATTGGTCCCAGAGCTTTGTTTCATATCCCACAATTTGTCTTGTTTGTAACTATTCAAAGATCACCTTGAAACAAATCTCAGAAATACCTGTTGCCTACAGAAGTTTCACTTATTTCTAGTGAATATTGCCATTCCTTATTAACGGTCTGATGAATTGCTATACAAGAGAAATCCTGTGAAGCATTTTGAGATGTTCCCCCCCTGACATGAAAGGTGCTAGATCAAAAACAAGGTTTATTTAATAATAGACATGCAGTGAAATGCACCCGCTACTTAAAATAATTAACTGTTATTAAATTGAACGAGTATTCCTGTCACATATTTTTCGTCTCCAATCTCAGAGTGGTTATGATGTGGGTTGGCAGGATGGCAGTGTGCTGCACCAATGTTCTTCTCACCCAACATCAACACTAATGTCTAGTTTCCACTGTGAGTCACACGGTTTTATAATAGGTTGTGATAATATGCATGAAATATCAGGGCACTTATCCTTCTCAGTTCCAGTAATGTATCCTTAGGAAGAAACATTTCCATCTGTGTAATGTTATAATATAAACAAAGATTCTACCACTCAGAACAGATAATAGGGTCTCCAGTGAAAGAATGTACAGCAAAATATTACTAACTTACTTAGGCCATATACAGAGACGTTGATCGAATGGATGTAGAATCAGCAATGAATAAGGATTACTGTTGGGAAGTGAGGGTGCAATTACCCACTGATACTTTTTGAGATG
This sequence comes from Hydrolagus colliei, assembly GCA_035084275.1. NCBI lineage: Eukaryota > Metazoa > Chordata > Chondrichthyes > Chimaeriformes > Chimaeridae > Hydrolagus > Hydrolagus colliei. Next base: position 53,338,272 of record CM068742.1, read on the forward strand.
ATCCTCATTTTAACAAAATTTGAATAAATACAACTTAATTGAGTATTCTTCATTACAGTGATGACCAACCTGTGGCGGAGAGCCACAAATTAGCATGTGGAGCCGTCAAGTAGCACCCACCTACTTGAACAGTCGCACAAGTGCGTTTAGTAAACCTCTGTGTCAATCAGTAGTTTGTTTCCAGTTTTTTCTTGATGGACTATTTCTTGACTTAAGAAAATGTATTTTTTGTCCTTGCCGTAAAGTTTGACCACCACTGCATTAATCAATCCACCACCTGCTCTATCAATAGCGAATGTAATGAGGAAGCAATGGAATAAGTGGTGTAGTCCATATGTGAGGAAAAACATCCTAATCTTTTGTGCCTCCGTCATTGATGAGTTATCAGGGCTTTGCTTGCGGTGACTCAATATTGCCCTCCATTCCATTTTGTACTTTGTATTTATAAAAGAGTGTTAAATGAGAAACAGTAAGACTTGCTGATTGCTTTTGTTTTATTATTTTTGCATCAGGTGACATTCGAGCAACTTAACCTGGCAGGATTAATATTATTGTAATGAACAGCCATTGGAAAAAAAAGTAAATACAATGGCATTGTTCAAGATAGCGTGCTTCTATTGCAACATGGATATGTGATCCTCTGATTCAGTCATCCTTCTACCTCTGTTTCAAATGCCACCACTGTGTTTTGACCCCTTTCCTGTAAGATCTTCATTTCTCTCTCTTTCTCCTGCTGTAATTGAGCCAGAGCAGACTGTTTCTCAGCTGTGTATTCCTTTTTCAGCCGATCCCGCAGCTTGTCACAGTCAAATCTAAAGGAGACATCAAACACATAGCATTCACTTCTCTTGCATTACATTCATTTAAAAAATGTAATCATTCACTTCCCGGCTGTTTGTGGGATATATTACTGTATGCAAATTGGCTAATACACGGTCACAACACTGTATAATAAATCCTGTGAAATGCTTTTAAATGTTCAATCTACAGATCAAATATACAATACCAAATGTAATCATGACCATAGGATGGTCGAAAGTAGGATTTAAGCTGGGACTTCAAGTCAGATAAAGAGGAGCCCAAGATGGAGGGGCAGAGGAAGGAGTTCCAAAGGTTGGGGTACAGAATCTGAAAGCTCAATGGTGGAGTGGAGGGAGGTGGAGAGGGAATCACTGCAGTATGATGGGAAGGGGTGGGAATTTTTATGCTACTTGTCAATCTAGGCCTCTGCTTGTTGAGACTGAGATGAAGTTGAAGACATGTCTACACCTCTGATTCTCAGTGATGAGGCAGACAGAATGGTTACTCATGCCTGCTTTGGACTACTGCCCAATTCAACCCCTGAGACCCTACACAGAGAACATTTATACACTTTTAGGTTTGCGACTAATTTTATCGACACACAGATCTGAACCCAACAACAACAAAAAATTGTACATGTATACAACCCTTCATGTCAGAAAGACATCCTAGGGTGCTGGACAATCAGGGTTTTTTGGACCACAACTGGGAATTGGGGTCAGGAGGCACAGTTGAAGGGCAAACTCTTTAGACGGGAACTGAAGGAGGGAAGAGAGGGGCTGAGGTGGAGGGATTGTGGGATAGAGTTCCAGAGTTTGGGGGCAAAGATGCTGAATGCCCAACTGCCAGTGGTGGTTCAGGAAATGTGGGGGACCTGAAGCAGGCTGTGTCTGCCAAGCGGAGAGAGTGGAGAGACTGATATGGGGTTAGGAGGTCGGCGAAGTTAGGCGGTCTGCAAGGTAGGGAGAAGCAAAACAATGGAAGGCTTTGAAGGTGAGAATGAGGGTTTTGGGACATCCTCCTGATGTGAAAGGCGCTATACAAACATAATTTTGTTGTTGTTGTATTAATTTCTCTGAGGAATGGGGAGCCAGTGAAGCCAGGCAAGAACAGGGGAGATTGGTTCGCGGAACATTGTAAGGGAGAGGACATCAGCTGCAGAGTTCTGAATAATCTGCAGTTGTTGGAGTGAAGAGTTGGAAAGTTTAGCGAGCAGGTGGTTAGTGCAATCAAACCGAGATTTTCTGAATCCAACTTCAACTCATAGCCAACTCACTGGGCTACTTCTGTATTGATATCATAGTGCTGCCCACAATTCTAACATATTTCATGTCACCAGCAATCAGGATTTAGAATTTTTTTTAAATTTCTAACTGTCTCTTTGCACTGGTGTGGAAGCATAAATGTAGAAGCAATGGAAAACTGAGAGACACAGGTAAGCAAACAGTTATCTAACTCCCTTTGAGATGATGTGTCACAATGTCCCTGAGATCAACACATTGGAAACATGAATGATTCTGTTACATCCTCGAGTTAAATACCGTTCACAGTTCAAATAATAAACTGCAAGTCTCTTTGAAATTTGATCCACAGTTTCATGTTTCAGGTTGTTTGTTAATGCCCCTGCTCCTGGCTCGGTCCCGGGACCCGCTACTGTGAAGCGCTCTGAGACGCCGTCTGGCGTGGAGGGCGCTATATAAATCGAAGTTGTTGTTGTTAATGCAGCAAATCCATCTAATTCATGATTAAAGTACAGTAATGCTATGGGACAGAACAACAACAAAATTACACTTGTATAGCGCCTTTCACGTTGGGAGGACATCCCAAGATACTGGAAAGTCAATGTTTCAGACCCGAGCTGGGGTCGGGATCGGGGAGGGTGGAGGGGATTTGGGATGGCCGATGGGACCGTCGAAGAGGAAGTCTTGAGGCGGACGAAGGAGGCTAGCATGGGGGCAAGGCACAGGGACTGTGGGATGGAATTTCAGGGGTTAGGGGCAGAGTGGCTGAAAGCTCGCCCACTGATGCTGGGGTAGGTGGGACGGGGACATGGAGCAGGCTGTAGCCTGCTGAGCAGAGGGAACGGGAAGGTTGGTAGGGGGTTAAGAGGTCGCAAAGGTAGGTTGGGATGAGGCCATGGAGGGATTTGAACTTGAGGACCAGGCTTTTAAATTGCATCCTCTGGGTGATGGGGAGCTAATGGAGTTGGGCGAGAATGGGGGAGATGGGATCACGGAACTTGGAGTGGTTGGGGAGGATGAGGACGATCTGGATGATCTGCAGGCTATGGAGGGAGGAGTTAGGACGACCGATGAGCGGGGCATTGGTGTAGTCGAGCCGGGATGTAATGAAGGCATGAATGACGATTTCAGCGACCTGAGGAGTGACGTAGTGGCGGAGTCAGGCAATGTTGCGTAGGTGAGGGAAGGCAAAGCGGGTCATGGCTTGGATGTGGGGGAGGAAAGACAGTTGAGGATCGAACAAGACACTTAGGTTCCTGACTGGCTTGGTGAGGACTGAATCCAAGTGGATAAAAACAGAATGAATGACAACAGTGTTTGTGTTATCAGTGTGCTATCATTGCTCTCTCTGGTTATGGAGCTAACCTCGTTCAATTGTGTATTGTGCCTCAATGCCTCTTGGGTTAACTTACAAGGCTCTCTTGTTATGAGCACTGTTTGGGAACCAGCCAAAATCTTTGTTATAAAGTGGGACATGTTGTACCCAAAATTAAAGTGCAGAATTAATAGACAGATCAGCAACTCAGTTCACTAGACCATATCACCAATAGCAACGAGATTGTTTACTTAAAGCTTCCACTTTATCGCTGACATAGTTTACCCTTCCCCCAAATGTGCTCCTCTCTTCAACCTTGGCTATTGGTCCATAGGCATCAGCAGATCTCCAGTACCGATCCCTAGGGACATTCTTCACTTGGGAGTCTGAACAGTGTCAGCAAATTATTTCACTGTAATGAGCATCAGCATCTTAAACACTGGGCCACTCGGTGGAAAATAATGCTAGGATCTCCAAAGTGAGATATGATATCTCTGTATGGCGAGAGAGAGAGAGAGAGTGAGAGGACTGGAAAGGTATTGACTGTGAAATGCAAAAAGAGTCCAAATTATTTGTTGATTCATATTGGTAATTTTAGATTGTAGTGAACACCACTTTTTGTTTAGATACTGTCATTTGAGGCTGTGCTGAGAACAACAACAACAACAATAACAAAATTACATTTGTAAAGGGCCTTTCATATTGGGAGGACGGCCCAAGGTGCTGAACAGTCAGGGATCAGGAAGGAGCGAAGGGTACTCTGGTTGTTCTTATCACTCTTCAATGATAGTAAAGTTGCAATGCATGTTAAGCTTGCGGCGTACATATGTAATAATCCTTGCATTTGATGTAGAGCTTTTCAAGTCTTCAAGATGTCTCAAAGTGCTTCACGGAATATACTGTAAAGTGAATTGACCGTGTATTTGACGAAATGCAGCCATTTGCGCACAGCAGTGTCACACAAACAGTCATGGATTGAAATGACCAATTTGTTATTATGTTTTTGTTTGAGGGATTATTATTAGGCACGTGGAGTAAGGAAACGTAGGTTTCACCCTGCCTGGAATTGAACCCAGGTCTCTCACCTATAAGGCGAGTGCTCTAACCACTGAGCTACAGGACTCCACAAGACTCCATGTGTGTTCAAATAGTTCTCCATATTTCTATGAGGGAGAGAATGCACATTCCACTTGCTCACTTTGCTACTCGAAAGAAAATGAGAATCATAGCCGAACCTGATCTTGACTTTACATGACGGCTGAAATTTCACATTCCCAAACTAGAATACTGAATATAAAAGTGTAAAGATGGCAGAATGAAAACTATCAATAAAATCTGAGCAAAATTAATATCTTATATTCTGATTCATTGAAATTAGTATTTTGAAAATTTGATATCAGCGTGTGGAAATTCTGTATTGAAAACTCACTGAATAGTTGATACTTAGCTTAAGCCTGAAAGATTTTGTAATGGTACCAGCACTATAATAATATCAGGCTAACTCTGGCATTGGGAAAACTTTAAGGCCTATGTTCTGAATGAGTAGCACAAACAATGTGCCGCTTCTTTAGAGATATTCAGCATTTTCAGCATCTATTAGCATACAGCACCATGAATAAACAAATGCCATGAAGAATTTAATGAATCTTTGGCAGTACACCCAGTTCACATTGGCATGTGTATTCCAAAAGGCATGTATAATGGATACACATTAATGCACTTTAATGCATTATGTAAGCAACGGGAAACACATTACTGAATGTGAAATTCAGTGGTCAGCATTATGAAAAGTGTGCTACGCAGTATGAAGCCATATTTAGCTATGTAAGGAACATATGTAAGGAACATTCCACTCAGATACAATACAGATTTAGTATTTTGGCTGCACAAAAATCAATATTGCCAACACGTTTTCATAAATTTATTATTTGAAACCACAAACATTATGTTGATTGTAATATTGGTGTTGAAAATAACACAATCATCCTTGCATTTGATATAGCATCCTATGATATTGTTGCAATGTCTCAAAGTGGTTGAGAGTATTTACCGTAAATGGCAGTGGCTGTGTATTTGCAGACGAACACAGCAACCGATTTGCTCACAGCAGAGTCCCGGAAACAGCCGCAAAGTGAATGATCAATTTTAACCTGGAGGATTGTTGACCAGGACACAGGGAGAAAAACCTCTTCTCATTTCAAATCATGCCATAACATTTTTACTGTCCACCTAGACAGGCAGGTGGAACTTCACTTACATCTCTTATCTGAAGAACAGCACCTCTGACAATGCATCACACCCCCAGCACTGCATTGGAGGGTCAGCTAAATCATGAGCTCAACGTCCAGAGGTGAGGCTTGAACTACAACCTTCTGTTGCAGAGATGAGAGTGCTACCAATCGAGCCAGGTTAACACCACAAATCCTGTATGACTATAAGTATCTGTCTTGTAATCATAATGTGATTGTGCTACTTTACTTGCCTGTTATGCAGTAAATAAAACCTTGGCATTGGTTGTATTGGGCAATTATGTTCGAAAATGCATATTCATAATAATAATTCTTACATTTGAAACAGCACCTTTCACATCACAAAGTACACTGTAAAGTGGAGGGGCTGTGTATTTTCTAGGTGAATGTGTGCAAGAAGCATGGATGCAATAGAATATTTATTTCTTAGTATGCCAAATATGTATATTTTTCATATTGGATCTTCATGCAGAAAATACCTGAATGTTTAATTCTTATGCAAATGATATACAATAAGCATATTTGGAATTAGGAAAAACTCATAGCTGAACAACAAGAAATGCAAATTAAAAGACTCTTGAATAGAAGAGATACGTGTATTGATATGTTATTAAGGCTATAAATGGATTTAGAAATACTAGGGTTAAAAAATCCGACTTAACAACACATTTTTCATCTATTTGTATAGACAGTCTATGGAAATGAACCACTCACCCCCCCCCCCCCCCCCACACCCCCACCACCCCCTCCCCACCTACACACAGATACATACACACACTTCATCCCACCTTTGATACAATATTAAGGTTTGATCATTTCCACGCTCCATTTTAATGCAATTAAAAATAGGAAATCCAATTTCACTTAATCTTGTGAAGTCGCACTCTAACTCTGGTTCTACATCTAAAAAAACCTAACTCCACGAAGCAAGAAATAAATGCTACGAAAAAAAGAAAACTGGCTTCGAACCAAACTTGAGACACTAAAATGTATTTGAAACTTTAAAAGTTTACTATTGAAATTTACAATTTCCTGTTGAAATTTACCTGTAATTTACTATTGAACTTTGAGTACGGTATAACAATGTAATAATAATCAGAACAATGTCCAAAAACACTTCACAGGATACAGTAATATACTGTCAAGTGCAGTGACTGTGTTTTGTAGGCAAAGGTATTGAGCAGAGCTCTTGTGCACACTGCTCTTATGTACCATAATCGATGCATTTGCGAGGCACTACCCTCTGTAATACTCCCTCATCTGACCACATACAATACTGGCTGAAAATCTTTGATACGTACAGGAAGGGAACACCTGTGAAACAATAAGCTATCTCCCAATGTTGGTATGCATGTTGAACAGGTATACTGTTAGAATAGTGAATGACAATTGTTATTGTGGCTTCTTGTGCTCATTACTATTTATATTTGTTATTTTCTTTTCTATATTGCTTATTGACACATCTTACTCCGTATCCTTTTCACCATATATATATACAGTATATAACATTTAAGTGGTAATCTGAACATTCAAAAGACAAATAATATAAAAAAGGTTTTGGGGAAATGGAAACACATTAGGATCAGAGTAATCTGAAGCAGTAACTGTCCAGCACCTTGGGATGTCCTCCTGATGTGAAAGGCGCTATACAAATATAATTTTGTTGTTGTTGTTGTTGTTAACTTCAGTACAGGGATAACATCCACAAATGTTTGATAGACCAAATGGCTGCTTATGCTACAATTTTTACGATTCCAAGAATCTATGTGCAACACATTTCGTATCGGACTAAAACATAACTGACATGTGTAGTTTTATAGGTTGGAGTCCTAAATTCTATGATACCTGATATAAATATAACATGTTCCTTCAGATCATTCAGTCAACATTCAACGATTTTTACCATTTGGTAAAAATGGAAGTGAATTGGACACTTTCAAACCTTATTTTCAAACAAAACTTCCATCACTCAAAACAGCTGGAAACATCCATTGCACAATTTCCCCACAGCAGGTGGGTTCCTCCAATCCTGGCTTTTTTTTCCAATTTCCTATCTGCTTTATGCAGATGTACAGTCTTTGCTCCTAGCACAGAGCGCTCTCGTTCAATATGAAGGCTAATTGGCAAAATTCCACTGTAGTGTAGAATCATTAGACAAGAGAGTATATCAGGTGTCTTGGATATAAACTGAAATAGTGCAACAAAAATGTATCATAATAATATTAACATTTCGCCATCAACATTGGCTGCCCACCATCAGTAGGCAAGGTTACAACCTGATTGCTCCACTTCTCCGGAACGATCTTGAAATCTCCCTGACTTGCTCTTTCCGCTTTCAAAGCCGACTCATAACTTTTACCACACTTTTAGCCATCTTTCCTGCGCCCTCCACCCCCACACCCCAATTTGGATGCCCAATAAGCTGGTTAAAGAGCTTTGAAACACCCACACAATGTGAAAGGTATATTGTATGTCATCTTTATACCTAAATCAGATATATTGCACAAAAACTAAAATGGACTAATCCAAAATTATTTGAAGATACACTCCAACTTTTGTAGAGCACGGCAAATATGTGCGCATGTTCTATTTTGGTAACATTCTACCTCCATATGGCATCAAGCCATGAAAATAAACCAGATAAAGCCTGGTTTCCACTCTGGGCTCTGAAAAACACAATGGAGCTTCAATCTGTTCATAAATTGTGAACTGGGTTTAAAATAGAAATAATAAATGTAATTATGCTGAAGAGTTAAACTTCTGAGTTGGAGCTAAGCCTTTGGGATAAACACATAAAAGCTTCAGGCTGACAATATGTAGATATATTTTAAGAATAGCCACATATTGCAGTGCTCTTAACAAAGGAATATAGGAACAGGAATGGATCATGTTCTTCCACTTTTTTAAAGGTTGTGGCAGAAGTGGAGTCCTGTAACTCAATGGTTAGAGCACTTGCCTCGCAAGCGAGATACCTGGGTTGGATTCCCAGCAGGCCAAAACCTTGGGCAAGTTTCCTTACTCCACATACCTGATAATAATCCCTCAAAAAAAACAATAATAAATTGGTCAGTTCAATCCATAACTGTTTGTGGGATACTGCTGTGTGCAATTGGCTGCTGCATTTCACCCACGAAATATACAGTAATTCACTTTGTAGTATATTCTGTGAAGTGCTTTAAGACGTCTAGAAGATGTGAAAAGCGCTGTAACAAAATGCAAGGATTATTATTGTTATTCTATTTTCCCACATTCTGTCCATATCGCTTAATATCCTTACGTCCCAAGTATGTATGTGTTTAAATGTCTCAACTGGTTCTGTACATACCGTACTTTTTCTTTCCATTTCTTTTCCATTTGATGTGAGAGTTGATCTCTCACTTTTTCCTGCTCCTTGCGTAAAGCAGACACCAGAGCTTCGTGCTGCTCATTCTGCTTTTTCAGTTTCTCCTAAAAGGACAATCAGAACAATAAAATAATGAAGCCATTAGCTATTTTGAATTCCATGGCCAGTTGTAGTTTGTACCCAGTCAAAGAAGGATTATTGACCAGAACAGACTTAGCTGTTGCTTCATTGATACCCAACCAGTGAGTGTCACAGCCAGCTCCCCTCTTTCCGTTCATATTAATAATCCTTGTATTTAATATAGTGCCTTATCATGTTGTGGACACAGAATATACAGTACTGAGAAGTGAATTGATTATATATTTTGTGGACGAAATACGGCAGCCAATTGCGAACAGTCATGGATTTGAGTGATCAAGTTGTTATATTTTTTGAAGGGCTTATTACCCCAGGAAATGATCTGCCAATCGACTGTCGTTTGTGTAATTTAACAGAATGGTGCTGAGCTCAGTCTCACCATTCTGGTGGTCAGGTGACAAACTGCCCTTTCAGAAATCTTTCTGTTTGATTCTGGTCTTGACCATCTCTTTAGTGCATTAAATGCTTTTGTTCAAATGAGTCCATCTACACCCTGCTACCAGCCAAAATATACAAACTTAATTAGCCTGGACCCCCAGCTGATAAAGCTGATTGATGTATTTGCTTTGCTGTATATCTGTAATTCACCCGCAAAATACATAGTCAATCCACTTTACAGTATGTCCTGTCATGGGCTTTGAGACGTCTTAATGGCGAAATAAAGTAACACATCAAATGCAGCATCATTATTATTATTTTTATTATTCGATGCCCCTTCAAAATAAATGTATCCAATTTGAAATGCTGAATCATTTAACATGCCTTTCTCAGCATTTTTTTTTACTCAATTTGTGAATTCGCAAACAGTGCTTGTCTGCATCAATGCGATCAGATTCCAGGTCATTGGTTGTTATTGTTATTCTTCTAGACATGTCAAAGCGCTTCACAGAATATACTATAAAGTGAACTGACTGTATACTTGTGGGCGAAACACGGCAGCTAATTGTGCACAGCAGTGTCCCACAAATAGTCATGGATTGAAATGACCAATTGTATTATTGTGTTTTTTGGGGGGAGGGATTATTATCAGGCGTGTGGAGTAAGGAAACGTGCCCAAGGTTTCGCCCTGACCTGGCTAGATTCGAATACACATCTCACACTTGTAAGGTGAGCTACAGGGCTAACATTTACCTAACATGATTGTCTTACATATTGTTTCATTAAAGAGCCAACTTAGTTTCCACATTTATTTTTTCCTACAACGCATCCACTGATCTATTTCTCTCTACACCACCCCAATTGTTTTTAATTGTTTTAATAGTTTATTTTTCTTTTGTATAACAATTGAAGACCAAAATATATCGTAATAGGGTAACATTCAGACATTAACATACACATTGAATTGTACCATAATAGAAAAGGCTATTTGATGATTGAACAACCCATAAAAACCTACCCTACAATATTTATCTTGACCAATATTTCTTTGGGGAGATGTGATAAAACTCCAACAGCAAATTATATCCATTCCTCCCAACATCTCCTCTATTCGTCCACAAAACAGAATGATTGCACTTTACAAGATATCCGTTTAAGTGCATTGAGACATCCTTTCAAAGTGAATGGCACTATACCAAATGTAAAGATTATAATTCATTATTATATTCAACTCTGGGATGCTTCCTGTACAAATAAAATTCCCATCTTGATCCAGTTTAACATAGATTTCTAGTGGACAATTTGTTCATCAAAGACTGAATCCATTTCTTCTGATGTTGCTCCTACTTATTTTGTAATTGATGCAGTTATGAACTGCTTCTGTTATGAATCTGTTTCACATATTCAGTGCTATCTGAGAGAGAAATAATAATTCCTCTAAACTCTGGTTCTGCTTGAAGTTTTTTTAATTTCAAAGGCTTAAACCCTCCAGTTCTGCTCTCACAGTCAATGCAATTTCTGCTAACGACAGTGTTTTGTAGATGAAGTAGCCTAATAAACAATCTCTCGTAAAGTAGGAGATCTCTTGTCTTCACATCGGACCTATGAGCCGACCTTGCACTAAACACTATATGATTTTGTGAGTTGATCTATCATAGATCTAAATCATATGCATCGTGAAGCGTGGAACACAAAATTCAGTGACCTCTTCTGTCACCCCAGTTTAGATCAGCTACGTCAGAACAGACCAAATTGTGAGATTTTTTTTACACAAGGAAGCGAAGCATAAGATTAGCTTCAGGCCATGAAACCATAAAACGGGATAGAAGTGGTGTACATGACCAGATAACATTTTAAAAGGGTACACATGAAAACCTACGAAACGCACATTGAATTTGAACAGCTTAACGTTACTTAAACATCCACCTCCACGAAACAAATTTAGTCACTCAATCCACAACTGTTTGTGGGACACTGCTGTGCGCCATTGGCTGCTGCATTTCACCCATAAATATACAGCCTTTATGGAATATTTTGTGGAACGCTTTAAGATGTCTAGAAGACATGAAAAGTGCTACATCAAATGCAAGGATTATTATTATTACAATATTTTCTGTGAAGTGCTTTTAGACGCCTCAATAACGTAATGAGATGCTATATCAAATTAATGATTATTGCTATTAATATAAAAGATGATCTGCATGTATCTGTTTCTGTAAATGGAGTTTCCTTTATGGATAGCCAAGTTGTTATTTAATAATATGGTCAATACATATATTATCCTTAGAATAACAACAACAAAATTACACTTTTTTGTTAGCATCTTTCACTTCAGGAGTATGTCCTTAGGACTAATTATTCTATTTGTGGTAAATGCTAAAAGCTGAATACAGATTTAAAGTGATTATCACTTCCACCTTCGCCCGTTTCCACTAGCTCCCCATCCCCCAGAGGATCGAATTCAAGATTCTCGTCCTCACCTTTAAGGCCATTTACGGTCTTGCCCCCGCCTATCTCTCTGACCTGCTGTCTCCCTATCAGCCTGCCCGTCGCCTCCCTTCAGGAGACTCTGGCCTGCTCCGCGTCCTCAGGCATAATAACCTTACCATTGGTGGCCGGGCTTTCAGCCTCTCTGTTCCCACACTATGAAACTTCATCCCGCAATCCCTTCGCCTCACTTCCTCCCTTACCTCCTTCAAGGCCGGTCTTAAGATCTTCCTCTTCGACCGTGCCTTCTGCTCCCCTCCTAACTCTTCCCCCTCTCCTACCCCTTCCTCCTACTTCGACCCCCACTCCCCCATGCTCGGATCCCGACCTAATTGTTCAGCGCCTTGGGACGTACTCCCGACGTGAAAGGTGCTCTATAAATGTAATTTTTGTTGTTTTTGTTGTTAAAGTAACATAATAATAATAATCTTTGCATTTGATAGAGTGCTTTTCACATCTTATAAACTAGACGTCTCAAAGCGCTTCACAGAATTAACATTTTGACATGTCAAAGAATCCCACCACAGACATTTCACTATCTTGCCAAATATGTGAATGAAATTTGCATAACAGGAGAAAAATCATTAGTTAGGCCACAGTTGAAGTATGTGTCCAGATCTGGGCATCTCAATTTAGGAAGCAACTGAACAACAAAGTACATTTGTATAGCGCCATTCATGTCAGCAGCACATCCTAATGCGAGGGTTAATTGAATGCTTTACCATAATAATTTCACTGAAGCAGCATCCATAATACCTTTTTAAGGGGAATTAGCTGAAATGTTTGTAAAGGAAAAATATATGGGTAATAAGAAAATGCGGGTGGAAATTGGACTGAAATAAAGGATCTCACAGAGAATTGGCAAAGGCACATTGGGCCAAATAGCTATCTTCTATGGTGAAAAATATGTGACTGTATGAATCTAGATTACTTACTGTCAAAAATATTTGCTATTGCACTCTGTCTGTCTGGGATTGGGACTGAATAGGGGTGAGTCGGTGTCAGAAAGCAAAAGGAGTGTTAGACCACAAGATGAGATTATGGTCTAACAAAACGAGATTGTGAGTGACAGGTCGTAAAACAGCTGAATTAATAGATAAAATATAGATTTTTATCCGAAGAGGTGGAGAATATATTTGTGCTGGCATAAATTATCATTGGGACAGCAGCAGCTTTCTCTATATCAGTGCCAGTGATTTACTTTACAGTTTATAATAATAATAATCCTTGCATTTGATATAGCGCTTTTCACATCTTATTGACGTCCCAAAGCGCTTCACAGAATATACTGTAAAGTGAATTGACTGCATATTTGTGGGCGAATCGCAGCAGCCAATTGCAAACAGTCGTGGATTGAAATGACCAATTTTCTTATTGCGTTCTTTTTGGAGGGATTATTATTAGGCATGTGGAGTAAGGAAATTTGCCCAAGGTTTCGCACTGACCTGCCTGGATTCGAACACAGGTCTCCCCAGCTTGCAAGACAAGTGCTCTAACCACTAAGCCACAGGAGCTCCAGTTTAATGTGACTTAAGTTAGTTGTTGAACCAAATAATTGGCTGGGCATATCCTATGATTTGCAAACCACATTTGTCCTTTGAATGAGTCAAAAAGAAGAAGTTTAAATGAACGTTGTTGTTACAAAGTTGCTCAGAAGGGACTTGAAGGAGGCGAGAGAGTATGTGAGGTGGTGTGGGAAATGCGGGGGACCTGAAGCAGTCCAGTGACTGCCAAGTGGAGGGAGCGGACTGGCTGATAGAGGGTTAGGAGCTAGGAGAGGTAGGGAGCAAAAACATGGAAAACTTTTGAAGCTTTTAAGAGTGGTGGTCCCCCAACAAGACTATCATGATCATATTTATTTGATGAAACGGGTCCATTAGGTGAACATTTTCATGGTTGTTGAATTATTTGCTGTGTAACACATGCAAAAAATCAGCAGTACTTTTGCTGGAGTAGTGAGATACTCTGTAAGCTGAATATTTTATGTCATGAGGTCTCCTATAAGCATTTGAAAAAAAACAGTCTGATGTGCCTTGTAAAGGTACCCTATATTTATGCAGCGTCCTATATTTCTATGTAATGGATGTCTCAAAGTGTTTCACAAATGATGAGCTATTTTCTCATTTAAAGGATGATAAAAGAATCATTAGCAAATACAGAGCCCTTTGCTTCGAAGAATATTAAAAATATCTACTTATTTTGTATGGTTGAGCTGATTTGAGCTTTTAAATGCACATTTTTTTCTGGTTCACTTATTTTATGAATGTCATATAATGTGTAACCCTGGCATTCTACTTGCCTGGTTGAATATGTGTGACAACTTATAGCCAAATCAGTTTGAACTCGGGCAACTCTAAAATAAAAATGGATTCAGTTTACATATAGAAGTGGCTTTGAAACAATTCTGAACCCCAGAAGTCAATTATTTATATAATAAAGGATCTTTGGTGCATTATTTAAAATTTACCATAATAAACACCAATAATAATAAATAATAATCCTTACATTTGATATTGTGACATCAGTTATTCAGACTTTTCAATGTTTCACTGATTGTATGATAAAGTGATGTGACTGCAAGTATTTTGTGGCACGCAGGACAGACAATTTGCCCACAAGCGACCATTGAGTGAATGACCAATTTTATTTATTTGGGGGATAGTTGATTATGATTGGTAACCAGAGTTCTCCCGGGATTATATTTCACTTCTAGCACTGCCTTTAACATCAGTAAGGGATGTGTGTTTTTTTCAAATGGATTACCAATCATCTTTGTAGCACTGTTATGGAACCCACCATGTCTGGGATGTAAATGACAACTTACCCATCCTTTGCGCACTTCTTACCTGCAGCTGTAGGATCTGACAGTGTGCTTGCTCCTGCTCCTGCAACAGCCTCTTGTGGTTCTCTTGTGTGTAGACAGTGTTAGTATTCACCTGGTCTATGCCTTTCTCGTTCTTATTCACCAGGCTTTCCATTTTAGAAATCTAGACAGTGGATCAACACAGAGTAAATCATGTTAAGCTAAATGGTTTTAACCAACATTAAACAACCTATAGAGTCAGTGCTCACCTCTTCAAAGGAGTCCTGAAGTCTATTAAAAAGTGCCTCCTTTTCTTTCTCCAGCTGTTTTCGCTCATTTTCAACCTTGATTTTGATTTCATCCAACTGATTCTGAAGTTCCTGCAACACAAAATGTTTCAGTTTTCTATGAAGCTTTGCATCAGCTCTTTGACATTTGTTTAACGGTCCTGTTATCAAAAATAATACTTTATTATAAAACTGACGAAGACACAATTCTCCACAGCAATGTTTACACTTCATAAATATGCTGTTACACTAGTTGCTAGAAACAGATGCCGTTGTGGTTCAGCATCATCTGTTTCCTTGCTGGAAGCTGGTCGACAGATGACCCACTGTCTAGATTAGATCGCAGAGTGAAATGACATAAGGTGACTCATTGGTTCAAGTGATAGGAGGGCTTGGCTCTCAATAAACAGTCATGGTCCGCTTGTCATTCCAACTCACTCACCTTGGCTAGCTGAGTACAGCCAGCTCTCAAATAAGCCCTCCGGGTATAGCATTACACAGAAGCATCTCAGCAAGAAGGAAAAGCTGACATAGGCTTTTCCAAGTAATTTCTCCTACTGTTCAGTTAACAAAGTCGTGGTGAGGTGACCCGAACACAGCCCCACGCGAGTCAGGTTTTTGAGGTTGGGGTTATCTTCTAAATGAGACAGCACCAGAAGTGCTGGTTGAACAGTAGGAACCAAGGGTTCAACTCCATGTCATTAGAATCTTGTTTGGAGGTTTAGAAAGTAAACAATAAACCTGATGAGAAGCTGGGCTTTATAACATGTCTGGTATGTGAAAGCAAAGACATGCTACTCCAGTTAAGTAGAGCACTGGTCAGATCTCATTTGGTGTACTGTGTTCAGTTTGGGGAACGCAACCTTTGAAAGGACCTACTAGTCTTGAAGGATAGCCAAAAACAATTCACTGGATTGTTACCTGGAGAGGTTTACCAGCGTCTTGGGATGTCCTCCTGATGTGAAAGGCGCTATACAAGTATAATCTTGTTGTTGTTGTTTAGCTATGATGAGAACCTGGCTAGATTTATATTCTTTAAAACTGACAATGTTAAGGGGTGATTATTTCCATCTCAAAATAATGAAGGGATTCACATACTTGTTAGTGTAAAGCTCTTCCCCCAGTAATGGCATTCATAATGAGGACATATCTTGTTAAAATTAGAGCTATAATGAGTAGAAGTGAGATGAACAGCATTTGTTTTGCACAGAAGGCCTTGAAATGTAGAATTTGCTGCCCCACTGGGCTCTCAACTGCTAAGTACGCAAATTATAGTTCAGTCAAAAATATTTAAAGATATTTTCAGAGTATATGAAGACTCAAATAGTTTGTTTTCACATAGTGTACAACTAAGTAAGTGTGAGTCAGACAGCTGCACATTCACTATCCAATCTCAAGAGCAACCGGCAGATGCATTACAAACAACAGAAAAAACAGAATGATTGATGTTAGGATGAGGGGATGTTCCAAAAATAAATAGATATGAGAAAACTAAGGGTACTCAATGTTTTGGAGAAAAATTGGATAAATAGGATTAAAAAAATGAGATTCAAATTAAAACAATTAATTTAAAAAAGGGATTAAAATTAAAATGACTGTTTGTGGGGCATTGCTGTGTGCAATAGGCTGCTACGTTTCACCCATAAAATACACAGTCAACTTTACAATACATTCTGTGACCCACTTTGAAACGTCTCACTGAGTGATAAGGCATTCTACCAAATGCAAGGATTGTTACGTATTTATATTATTCATTATTAAAAATTCTAACACGATCTAATAACTTGACTAAACAGGCTTGATGTTTTGAATATCCTCCCTGTTCCTAGGTTCCTAAAGTACAATCAAGGGAACTTTACTTTTATTGTAAAAAACTAAAAATTGTATAATTTATGCAGTCATTCTCAATTGCTCTAGACACATATTTCATATTGCAGACACAGTTATGCTTTGCAAAAATACTACATGCTGTTTCATGCATCACTCGGGGTATACAGGTAACGCCTGATCTTGTGCCTGTGATGTCCTCAACACAATCTTTGCATAATCTAGAGTGCACTTTGGTGTCATACTTCACATAGGAATTTATACCACCTCTGAGTGGTGCAATGCCGTTTATGGCGTTTGAAAAACAATATTTTGTATGGTACAATTGAGGATTGCAGTCTTCATGGTAACTGCTTGTTTCATATTTAATATGTCTTTTGTTGTTACACAGCTTAATGGACATTGTCTCAATTATTTTAAGTCTGTTATGTGATGCCTCTTACTCCAATGAATTTCTGCTTTGGTGTCATGAGCGTTTAGCAAATTATGTCCTGTATGTTTATTCAGCATTCACTCACATAGAATTGAATGTTCATTCTGCACAGCACATGACACGGATGCACTAAAAAATAAATTCAGCCTCAAAACTTTAGAAAGATTATTCTTGCATGAAGAGTTGAGTAAGACAAATTATTTCACCATTGTTTGTAATGCATCTGCCGGTTGCTCTTGAGATTGAATAGTGAATGTGCAGCTGCCTGATTCACACTTACTTAGTTGTACACTATCTGAAAACAAACTATTTGAGTCTTCAGATATTCTGAAAGTATCTTTAAATATTTTTGACTGAACTATAATTTGCGTACTTACCAGATGAGAAAAGTCAGTCCCGGGACATGTTTCAATCTTTCCTTTTTTCTTTGCATACAGGATCAGCTTTGAGCATTCTCAGCCCAGTTCTGGCAGAGGCATATCAGACACACTTCCAATAACAGGATCTAATGTACACTATTTGCCGAATGACTAATTGCGATTTCTGAACGTTGCCAAAATGTGGATTAAGGCCGGCGGGAGAAATGGACAGCCTTTCGGGGAGATGGCAATCTGTTTTCGATCACAGAACAAGGCTATGGGGAAAGAGTGGGGGAGTGGGATTCATTGAATAGCACTTTCAAAGAATCAACACAGGCACAGTGTGCAAAATGACCTCTTATTGTGTTTCATTGGTTTCTATGATTCTATATCTTGTTCTCAAGCCTTTTATTTTTGCACCTTTTATAAGTCACAGTTTGTCATTTTGCAAATATTGAAAACTAGGCCATTTTAAAACCGAGGTTGCAATTAATTCCACCCAACTGTTTCATGAACAAAAACAAAATTGCACTTGGATAGCGCCTTTCACCTCAGGAGGACGTCCCAAGGTGCTGGAATGAATAATGTAAACAGATCCCAACATGTATTATCTCCTGCCTCAGAAGAGCATCTCCAACTACATCAGTCTCACATTTCAAATACCCACACAACCCACTTTTTTTGTAGTGCAGTACCTGAGTAAGAATTTTTCAATGTTGAAAGTTAGAAATTTCAGGTATTCCTGTCCATTAGAGACTGAATCAGACTCAGTTTACTTGGGATTTTTATACGAAGCCAATAGGGAACACTTTAATCCCATTAGTCTGCGATGGAATTCAATCTCCGGGTTTACGAGAGTTCTAGCCTTGCACCACTCCGCTTAGATTACATTCTGATACAGTGGATCTTTGAAAGTAACTAATATTGGTCTCATGCAGTGCTGAGTGGAAAGGGGAATTTGATACATCACTGACCTGCTGCAGCCTTTTTCTTTCCATTTCCATAGAGGTTTGAACAGCTTTGATTTCTGCAGTGTGCTTCTTCACCAGCTCCTCCAGCCCCTTCATCAGCTGCTCTTTCAAACGAATCTTCTCCTCCTCAGCCACTCGCTTCAGCTTTTTCAAGTCCTCGTCGTGCCTCTTCTGATGCTCTTCTTTCTCGCGACTAAGAATCTCAATTGCCTAAATGCAGCAAGGAAATCGTTCAACTTCATGTAGTGACACTTGCTAAATGAATAAATAACCATTTGAGGTACCAGTGGATCATAAGTAACTTTTTATCCAGAATGCAATAAATCTTTCAATGATCAGAAACAGGTTATCCAGTACTGATTACTAATTATCCTGCCCCCCAGCTGACAGCGCCTTGGGACGTCCGCCCAACAAGACAGGCGCTATACAAATGTAATTTTGTTGTTGTTGTCAAACCCCCTCCACAAATACTGCACTTTCCTTCTCCCCTCATCCTCACTTACACATTTCACCAACAAAATATATTCACTTTATAGTTTTTGTAAAACACTTTGAGAAGTTTCAAGGAGTGATGAGGTGCTATACCAAATACAATAATAATAATTATTATTACTCTCGCTTAGTACGCCTCTCTTACCCTTGCCTCCTCTGTCCCATCATTGGCACTTTTCTCCCACTCTCAATGGAATTCTCTTCCTAAATCTATGTGAAAGGAATGCTTAAATAATAATAATCCTTGCATTTAATATCATGCCTTATCAAGTCTTCTAGACTTCTCAAAGCGCTTCACAGAATATGCCGCAAAGTGAACTGACTGCATATTTTGTGGGCAAAATGTAGCAGCCAATTGCACATAGCAGTGTCCATCCACTCATGAATTGAAATGACCAATTTATTATTGTATTTTTTTGAGGGATTATTATTAGGCATGTGGAGTAAGGGAATTTGCCCAAGGTTTCACGCTGCCTGAAATTGAACCCAGGTCTCTTACTTGTAAGGTGAGTGCTCCAACCACTGCACTACAGAACTCCAAAAGTGAGATTAATAATATTATATAATATTCCTTGCATTTGATATTAGAGCTTTTTGCATCTTATCGACGTCTCAAAGCGCTTCACAGAATATACTGTAAAGTGAATTGACTCCATATTTGTGGGTGAAATGCGGCAGCCAATTGCGCACAGCAGTGTCCCACAAACAGTCATGGATTGAAATGACCGATTTTTATTATTGTTTATTATACAAGGGTCAAGGAGACAGCCCTCAGCTCCACAGATAAGGATTTGAGGGGAGAGAGATCCTGTATTACCTGGTCTCTATAGCAGTTTGTGGAGCATCTAATCACAGAAAAAATATGGAAGGTGACATGAGTTCATATGTATTTTAGCTAATATGATAATGTGGTATGATAATATCTTGTTGCAACAATCTAGCTTTTTAAACTGGTGGTTTGTGTTTAAAATGCTTGTCATTTTAAAGTGGTGAAAATGTAGTTTGTTCCATGAGTTGTGAAAATTCTGCCTTCAATAGTAAACCTTTTTTTCTTGTTTGGGGGAATAGAGTCAAAACTGTGAATTATTTCTGTCACTATGTTGTCATTCACAAGTGTGACTACGCAACTTATATCATCATTATTCAACAAACACAAGAAAGGTTAAAATGAACAAGAATTTGCTTCAGAACAATAGGTTGTAAACTGAAATCAACAAAATTCTCTTCAGAACACAATGCTTTCTGTGTTATTGAAGCCAGTGGTAATCTGTATCTTGACTCAATAGGGAAGCATTTAGAAACATTCAATCATTGCCAGCCCCAGGGAGTCATCTGCTCTGTGATTTCAGTTAACGTGCTGTGATGCGGGCTGACAGACAAAGTTTACACTGCAGCACAGACTCTGTGTCACATTTCCACCAATGGTGTGTTGGATCTGCATTCCCACACTTATAAACGACTATTTCTCCACAAAGCAGGCTAGAACATGTGCTGCGATTACATCATTGCAGCACTGATGCCGTTGCTGCGTTGTCTTCTATTTACCGACATGGCAGAAAGACAAGTCACCCTTTACTTCTAACTCACAGTGACGGCTATCTAGACACATCAAGAAAGTCATCGGTTGCTCATGTGCTCTACATTATACAGATGATTGCACACAAAATTAAGGGAACATTAAGAATATAATAATTTGCATTAGCTTATTCTTATATTATTCAGAATGAGCTCATTCTGGGTCAGTTGGTAACTCTCGTCTTGGGAGTTAAAAAGTTGTGGATTCAAGCCCAATGGAAGTATTTGAGTTCATATAGTTTATGCTCATACTCAATTCTGGGGGCATATGAAATGTGAAGTGATGCATTTTGAGAGGAAGAATGAGGAGAGGCAGTATAAGCTAGATGGTACAATCTTAAAGGGGTGAGACCTGGGGTTCATATAAGTAAATATTTAAAGGTGGCAGGACAGGTAGACAAAGCTGTTAAAAAAGCATACGGGATATCAGGCTTTATAAATAGGGGCATAGAGTACAAAAGTTAGGAAGTTATGACAAACCTTTATAAAGCACTGGTTAGGCCTCAGCTGGAGTACTGGAGAATTGACCATTTACAGTACTATGGTCAATTCTGGGCACCACATTTTAGGAAGGATGTCAAGGCATTGGAGAGGGTGCAAAGGAGATTTACCAAGATGATATCAGGAATGAGGGACTTCAGTTATCAGGAGAGCCTAGAGAAGCTAGGATTATTGGAGCAGAGAAGGTTAAAGGGAGACTTAATAGAAGTTTTCAAAATTATGAGGAGATTTGACAGGGTGAATAAGTATAAACTATTTCCACTGGTGAGTGGGTCGGTAACCTGAGGACACAGATTTAACACATCGTAGTTGTTAAAGAAACAGAGGGGAGATGATGAAAAAGTGAGATTGATTTGGTCAGCCCTTTCCAAAGAACCAGCACAGACACGACAGGACGAATGGCTTCCTTCTGTGCTGATTCAAAAAGAGAAGGGAGGTTTCTTCCATCCTGTCCAACAATGTTTTGGATAAAATTGTTCATTCTCCGCATGGCTGATTGTGGAATTATCTGCTACGTTCACTTATAAAATACACTACTTTACACGATAAATCATTGAAAGTATTTTGAGATATCCTCCCGATGGGAAGATGCTATATCAAATGTGAGGATTACTATTATTACTATTATTCTACTTCAAATTCCACAAACTTTTTATGCCAATTATTTTGGGCTTTACACCTTGCCTCCTCCTTCCCCTCATTTACAACAATAACAACAACAAAAAAAGACACTTGTATAGCATCTTTCATGTCAGGAGGATGTCCCATGGCACTGGAATTAGATCACGACCGAAGACCTTCTTCTTTGACCATGTTTATAGTAACCTCCTCCCTGCCCCTGGCTCGGCATCAGACTCCATCACTGTTAAGCACTCCGAGATCCCGTGTGAAGGGTGTTATATAAATGCAAATTGTTGTTATTGTCTGTGTTATACCTGCTTCAGCTGCTGGCTGTGTTCAGGCTCATCATCTTTATTTCCCTTCTGGTCTCTGACTGATAACTCCTGCTGTAGTTCTGATAGCTGATCCTTTAACTTCTCCACCTCTGCCAAAGCCTTTTGTTCAGAAGCGCAGAGAACCTTTATTTCATCTGTACACGAGAAAGGGAAGCAATGAAACAACTGGAAGAGCTGCAACAAGTCAGAATTGTCTCAGAATTGTGGAGCCAGCAGCAATGAGCACACTTCTCCTACAAAGATATCAGTGTATTTGACATATTTAATGTAAAACAAATCGCAAATAAACACATGTTTCACTTTCATATGTCCCCATGGCTCTGAAAAATGCTTTGTATTAGCTAACAGTTAGGAAGATTGATGAGAACATATCTGCTGAGAAGGTGATGGGAAGCTGATAAAGTAAGGAGTGTGATTCAGCACCAGAATGTTATGTTAGGCAATTAACAGAGGGATTAGATATAATAAAGTCAGTTTGCCCAATTAGTAAGCCATGAGATCAGTAGCGTTTGATTGGTTAAATTTAAAGGAAGCAGCAGCTTTTGAGTGGTTAAACTTAAAGGAAGTAGCAACGTATAAATATATATTTTTTTCTTTGTCTAAAAGAAAGGGAAACTTGAGCAATGTGCCTGTACATGTAACTGAATCAAGTACTGTAATAAAGAATCTTCTAAACTCTACTCAGTGTCCGGTGAAGTCCCTTTTGATCTACTGAGATTGAAGATCCAACAGAAGGGTTTATATTATCCAGGTCTTGTTTGGCTCATTGATGTCTTTGTTCTCATAACCATTGGTGCAGCTCAAACAATGTGGGGTCAGATGGGAATACTAGCAAAAACCACATCAATCCAGATGTTCCATTATGTGACCCAAAATAGAAAGAGTTTACAATTTCCTCACTTGGGAAAACTTTCTGACTTGTCTCATTTTCTGGACTAATGTACACAAGGCTGTGCAGGTCGCATTCAGCCCTGAAACTGTCTGAAGATCTCTTAGATCACAAGTGCGTGAAGGTGCTATATAAATGCAAGTTGCTGTTTTGGGCTCTGAAGGGCCTGTGTGAGTGCAAGCATCTAGATATCTGACTCACTCTTGTTTCTGTGGATTGTGAAACAAGTGGTTCCTTAGTTCTCTCCCATTGATGGAAAGAGGCATTATATCAAATGCAAGGATTATTATTATAACCAGGTTACAGGACCATTTTATATTTCTTCCCTTGTGGTGTTTCCTGATAGCTATCATATGTATCTTGGAATTATGTGCCATTATGCCACAATTTATACAGTCAGTTCACTTTACATTATATTCTGTGAAGCGCTTTGAGACGTCTAGATGTGAAAAGCACTCTATCAAATGCAAGGATTGTTAGTATTCTTATTATTAATTGTGTCTTGGAATTGTGTACCATTGTGCAGAGTCCTGTAGCTCAGTGGTGAGAGCACTTGCCTTGCATGTTTTTTATAACATGTTATCATTAAGCACTCTAATGCAATTTATCAGAATCATAATAAGCTTCATTTAAGGTTTTAAGAATAATCAAATAAGAGCCATTCAAATCATTCTATCAACGCCTCTTTAGTGTTTTCATGAACCAAACT
This sequence comes from Hydrolagus colliei, assembly GCA_035084275.1. Taxonomy (NCBI): domain Eukaryota; kingdom Metazoa; phylum Chordata; class Chondrichthyes; order Chimaeriformes; family Chimaeridae; genus Hydrolagus; species Hydrolagus colliei. The sequence goes on from CM068742.1 coordinate 53,362,026, forward strand.
GTGTGACTTGTAGCTATTGTAATTGCGCACAGCAGTGTCCAATAATCATGGATTGAATCAACCAATTTTTTTTGAGGGATTATTATCAGGCATGTGGAGGAAGGAAATTTGCCCTGCTGGGAATCAAACCCAGGTCTCTAGATTGCAAGGTGAATGCTCTAACCACTGAGCTACAGGACTCCGCAAAGCTCTGGAATGGAATCACACCCAATGTCTTCAAAATAGATGGTTAAATCAATCAAAATTGATATTGTAACTTAAAATTTGGGTTGTTTTTTTGAATTACACAGAATATTACAGCATGGAAATAGGCATTCTACCCAACTATTCTGTGCTAGTGTTTATACTACTCATAAGCTTTAACCCTCTGATATACCTCTCCTCTACTCCCTATACCCTTCTCCCTCATGTACTGTATATATCACGTTTTCTCTTAAAATACATTGATGCGTTCTCATGTATCCATGGCTTCCTGGCAGTGTTCCACATTCTCACCACCCCATGTGTAGAGTGGTTCCTGCTAAACCTCCTTTCAGATCTGCTACTTATATAATGATAATTGAAGATTACAAGAAAATACAGGATTTTAGTATGCATGTATCATAAAATGTTATAAATAAATCATCCCACAGCACAGAGTGGGGCCATTACGAGTAGAGCTTCTCTGTAGTGGTAGAGTGAAATACTTTAAATAATAATAACAGTTCTATTTGGAGTGCTGTAGTTACTAATTCACCTTCTTGCCTTGTTCTGCATATCATGTTGTATGTTGTATCACAATGAAGTTGTACCTGCTTTATGCAGTATTTCAGCCTCTTGTTCCAAAAACCTTTCTTTCAAGACCTGCATTTCATCATCCATCCTTTTTAGGTTTGCGTTTGAAGTTGTAGACTTCTTCTCTGCCCTTTGAAGCTGTTTTTCCAGATCCTGAATAGCCATATTAAAAATAAGTTCCAGTACTTTGGATAGAGGGGATACAAATCTGGATGAGTGAAATACATCACAATTTCTGGAGTTACTAGATAGACAAGTAATCTACTTGGGCCACAGGCTCTTTTATATACCTTCCTCTAGATTTTGTGTTGCAGTTTATTGAGTCTTATATCCTAGCAAATTGGTGTTCACCTAATACTGTACTTGGGAGAGATGTACACTGAAATTATTGAGATGGCGATACATACAGTGAACATCATTATTGGCTGAAATCCATAGATTTGGCCAGTGTGGGAATTGAGTGGGCTGTCTGTGTACATGCTCAGGGAATCGGGTCCGTACTGCATCCCTGTTACAACTCAAACTGCGCTGTAAAGAAGTGTGATACATGGGGCATTACTGTACTCAGCACTGCACAATGAAAGCACAAGGTGAAGAACATATGTCAGTGTATTTTATTTTAATCTTACTTTTCCGCTAGTGGCCTTAATTGGAGTCTCTCATTGCATGATATTTGAGCGCTGCCCCATAGGATACGGGCTACAAATGTTACCACTAGGGTCCAAGCAAGATGGCAACACCAAAAACTTTACAACTGGCTTTGGGTCCAACCATTGCGTTGAAGTTGATGTTGGGGAGGTTACTCACACTTGCCGCCAGTCTCCCAGATGAAGACAATATTTGAGAATTTTCCCCAAATTCTGCAAATCTTAAATACGAAAATTTGGACGCTGATTATCTCAAAATAAGAAAAATCGCCAAAAAGGAATCCTGTCATGTAAACTGATTGATCATGAATGACACTGACATGGTGGCTGGATTATGTGCTTTGAGATGTTGAAAGCTCTAGTTGCACGTCTCACCTGTACTCTGAGCTCTGCAGTGTTGAGCAGCTCCTGCAGTTTCTGACACTGGTTTCTGGATTCCTTCATTTTCTGGCCTTTAACATCCAGGTCGTTCTCCAGTTTCTGCAGTTTTATCTGCAAGGTTGTCTCTTGAGTGTGGAGGTTCTTTTTCTGTTCAATTTGCCATTGTTTCAACGTCTCGGTCACTGACTGCTGCAAAGCTTTTTTCAAAGCTTCCAGCTCTTTTTGATGGGAGGACTGTAGCTTACTCACTTTTTTCTCAAAATCGATTGTTAATTTCTTTTTCTCCGATTTGAGGCTTACCATCTCTTGATTTAAATCCAGAATTTCCATTTTGTGCTTTTCTTCCAATTGAAACCTTTCACCGAAATTGCCTCTAAGTGCGTTACATTTTTCCTGCAGGCTCTCCGACTCTTGGTTTATTTTAACAATCTCTGTTATTGCTGACTGTTTATCCTGTTCTAACCTGCGCTGTATTTCCATAAAGTGCTGCAAGTTGTTCTCAAACTCCTTCTTGATGTCAAACATCTCCCTGGACAGAGCCATGATTTTCTCTGTGTGCTCTCGCTCCATGTTCTTTTCCCGCTCCTCAACTTGCTGTTTGTACATCTCAAAATTGGTCAAGATGTCGTCTTTGAGTTTCTTGTGCTTCTCGAGGGCCTCTTCGAGGCTCTGGATCTGATGCCGCATGTCTATCTCTTCTCCCATTTTGCTCTTGTATTGTAAGATCTTTCCCCTTGTCTCCGCAAAGATTTTCTGGATCTCCTCTTGGTGAGCTTCCTTAAGAGCCTGAAGGGACGCCTCATGCTCATCACTTTTGGTATTGAGTGCATACACAACCTATGGAGAGAGCAGAGGAAATGCTTACAATAAATAACAACAGCAACGTACATTTATTTAGTGCACCTCATGCAGGGTAGCACCATAGATTAATTTGGGTCGATGTTATTTTGATGTTATTGCTCAATGGGAAGGGTTGGGTACCTGAACTGTGGACAGAAAGGCAGTGGCAATGCTCCCATCTATTTCATGCTGAGATGCGTTGCCCACTGGGGAGTTCCTTACACCTACCATTGATCTGGTGAGGGTACAAATCAGTGCTTATTGGATGTTGAATGATTAAACTAGTGATTGCCCTCCTTGGAAGGGAGGTAAGTGGGTCTCCTGGAAGCTGAACTGGCTCCAAGGTGACAATGGATTCTTCAAATTAAGTCAACCCTCTGTGGCAATCTCTAGCCAGGCTGGCCAATAGTACTGTATTCCAGGGCACTGCTGATGATAGCACAGCCAGCCTGACTCATCAGCAGGACATGGACTGGGGTCAGAGATTCATCCCAATCAGCTCCTGTTAACCCTGCAAGGCAACGGATAGGGTGGTCCTCCCACAGGAGTCCTCCCAGCTGAGTATAGTTAACAAAAAATCTGTTTGTGTGTGTGTGAGTCAGTCTACATTCCATATTGGATCCTTTGGATGCAAGCATAGCTGCAATGGGTCCAGTCAGTAACATTTAAATTAAGCCCAAACCATTTCCGTGTCTGGAGTGTTCACTCAATCTCAATAAATCAAATTCTAACCTTTTGTTCTACATATATCGGCTAGCCCCATTAATGATGAACCAATGTTTTTTTTAAAAAACAAACATGTCCGTGTAATGTGTTTTTGATAATATGAAGAGAACAGTATATACCTAGCAGTTCTATAAGAAAATTGAACACTTCATAAACCAGAAGAACAAACCTCAAGCAATTACAAGCCTGAGATTGGATTATTTCTACTTTCATTATAAAGTCACAACATTCAGTAAATCCTGTGATGTGCTTTCATACATTTCAACAGCGTGATAAGGCACTATATCAAATGTAATGATTACTACTTTTTATTGTTTTATTTCCTTGAAATGATTCCAGGTTGTATTAACTTTTATGATATACACCAGTAATCTAATGGGGTGGTTTAATTTAATCCAGTATAAGATCCTTCCTGCTGTCAGCAGCTGCTGGTATTATATATCCAATTAACTGTGTTGACTTCACATGGAAAAATTAATGATCATGATGATCAGTGCTTCAATCTTATGAAGAAGCAAATTGCAACTGATTGCAGGGAAACACTATAATAATAATCCTTGCATTTGATATAGCATTTCTCGAGTCTTCGAGACGTCTCAAAGCGCTTCACAGAATATACTGTTAAGTGAATTGACTGCATATTTGTGGGAGAAACGATTTATAATATATATATAAACAAACCGGGTATAACCCGTTGTGTCATTTCTCCATTGAAGATTGAACAGTGGACACAGGTTAACCTTGTCCCAATTGCCTGCCTTCTTCAAATATGGGAATCTATAGTCTGTCTACAACAAAAAAATGTTCATCCTGGAAAAGCCCAAGGTTGTAATGCAGCTGAACTTTCTACTCTTTTGACTTTCAAATGGTCAGCAAACATTTCTTTATACGCAGTTGTGCACTTAAAATGATTATACTGGTGATTTTCACACCTCATTAAATATTGTTATTTAGGTTTTGTTATATTTTGTTGCTATACTGGGTGTAAGGAATAAATTTCAATGATTGAATAAGTGCTAGAAATGTTAATGATTTAGTTACATGAGAATAAATAGTGTATTTTGTCACCTTGCTAAACCTGCAACTTTCCAAATGAATCAGTCTGCTGCTCATTAATTTCAATGAATGAATGTATATTACAATTAAGGATAGAATTTCACAGGATGCAATTGAACAGAATTCTGTACCATGGAAAGAATGCACAAATTCAATTTGCACCTATAATACAAACCCCTGAAGAGTGGTAAATATAGGGACAGTGCAGTTCTCACTCACCAATGAATGATCTTTGGAGACCCATTGCCAATGTTTATCACTGAGCAAGCATAAACCTGCCAATAACCAAAATGAACAACGACGTCTGTTCTGACGAAAGGTTGTAGACCCGAAACGTTGACTCTTTTTCCTTTCTCCATGGATGCTGCCTGACCTGCTGAGTTTCTCCAGCAATTTTTGCTTTTGTTTCAGATTCCCAGCATCTGTGGTATCTTGTGTTTTGTTTATGAACAACAAGCTGATCAACATGCACATTAGAAGCAGTAAGTATTTTGATTTGGACAGTTGGGTGCCTGACACATGCAGACACTCATCTCCATATTTAAAAATATCTAGAGTACATTGCGCATTCCACATATATACAGTATATGCCATGAACATGTGGAAATTTCCTTCTATTAGAGTGGAATGTTCACTCACTATTTGAAGAGATACATCCCAATTCTGGAGCCTTAGGCACAGGCTGCTAACAGGCAAGGCTTGAAGACCACAGAGTGTGCATTGGGGTACTGCTGATGTTTTACAAGCTAAAATCCCATGGCTTTCTAATGGGAGAACTGTCTGTCAGGTTATCCAACTGCTAGACCATCCTACCTATTAGAGTGTTGGCTTGTATGAATAACAAGCCGAGTGGGAAGAATTCCAGCTCCCAGTTATTGGGAGAAATCCACTTCTCTTTTTCAAAAAGGGGGTAGATTTTCATGTCCACCTGAACAGGTTTAACATCTCATCCAAATGACAGTGAGACAATGCAATACTCACCCAGCAATTCACTGAGGTGTCAAATTGGACTGCACACTCCAATTCATGACATGGAAATTGAACCCCAATTTTTTTAAGACATGGTCAAGAGAACTATCAACTAAACCAGAAAACACCTGGATGTCAGTATGGCACACTGCCTCACAGATGAATTTTAGGCAACATACGTTTGGAGCAGATTTTCTTCAGGTGGGCATGTGTGATGTACATTCAGATGACAGAATAAGCTTCTTATGAAAGAATCCAATGAAAAATCAATGCATTTTGTCCTTTAACAATAATCGCTGTATTTGACATAGTGTCTGATTTGATATAGTGCCTATCTTGCATCTGATATAGCAAGTCGAGAAGACTGTCTAATAATAATAATAATAATAATCCTTGCCTTTGATATAACGCTTTTCAGATCTTCTAGATGTCTCAAAGCGCTTCTCAGAATATCCTGTAAAGTGAAATGACTGTATATTTGTGGGCGAAGCAAGGCAGCCAATTGCGCACAGCAGTGTCTCACAAACAGTCGTGGATTGAAATGACCCTTCTTTTTCTTTCGAGGGATTATTATCAGGCATGTGGAGTAAGGAAACTTGCCCAAGGTTTTGCCCAGCCAGGAATTGAACCCAGGTGTCTCGCTTGCAAGGCGAGTGCACTAACCACTAAGCTACAGCACTACACAATGATATACGTGTATTATGCAATTGAAGATGCATTTTTCAGATCACAAAAAATTATCCGAAGCTCAAAAACAATGTACAGTACCTATTAACACAATTAACATTACTATATACATTTGTATTTTTGGATTAATAAAAGGAGATAAAAGCATCTCCCATGCAATGCCGGTTGCTTGCCACTAAGTGATTTGGAGAATGTTTGCTTATAAAACACAGAGGATCCACGTGAGTAACATCATGACCTCAGCCTGGTCCACAGATGAAGCCCTGCTTGAGTGTGGCTTCCTGGCATCTGATCATAGAATAGCTTGGCAGCAGTTAGGAACACTCGTACATGAGTTTAGCTTTGTGATTTGTCTTACCTTTCCAGAATAGAATACCCATATGACCATCTTTCTAATATAGCACCAAGCTGTTCCTTATATGAGTCTAACGTCCTGGCCTGTAGCACTCTTTCTTGCAATTAATCATCTCCTGGTGCCTGTCCTGAAAGTGTCCTTCACATCAATTAAGTTGTCCTCCCTTATCCTCCTGCTGTATATTGACAAATGGGATTAAAGCTCTACAATTATTTAACCATATGGCAACACCAGCTTGGTGAGCTCCTGTACCCAAGTCCGTATACTGTACTGGTGTCAATCTGTTCCATGACCAGATGCTAGAAAGTGAGGCTCAAGCAGGGCTCTGTCTATTGACCTGGCTGAGAAGTGATAATGTAACTCACAAGGCATGTTAAATTAAATGAGGAAAGCGACAGAATGTTTGCAAGTTTTCCCCTATTCACTGGTTCCAGATGTTTAATGGTATTAGTACTGTTTAACACAAACCTAATCTTCAAGTGAATCACCAATTATGTTCAGCAGATTATTACTGCAACTAAACTGTGAGGTATTTTCAGCTCCTTCCTGTTGAGAGGAAAGAGGAGAATGAGAAAGTGTAACTTGAAATGGTAAGGCAGCTGTTGGAGACAACATTCTTCTTGCATGCATGACCATGTGTCCGATATAGAGCAGTGTTACAGCTGTCTTCAGTGCCGAGAGCCACTAGATTAAGAGAGCACTGACATCCTCATATGCCAGCACGCACCAGACTTCTAGTGTATAACAGAGCAGCAATGGTCTATGCATGACCGCTTATCACTTAGTACGACAAAAAAAAATGACCCTTCTTGCGGTTAACTTCCTATGCAGTTTGCTGCACAGTTTTTTAAATCAAGGTATCCAATGCCCTGCTCGCCAGTCTCGCCTCCACCACAATGCATACAATTCAAATTATACAAAACTCTTCCGCCCGCATTTTCACCCTCACAAAACTTTGTTCCCCCATTACCCCAGTCCTTGCCAGACTTCATTGGCTCCCTGTCCTGGAGAGAATCGATTTCATGATCTTCACCCTTGTTTTCAAATCCCTCCACTCCTCTGCACCCCCTACATCTCTGACTCCCTCTCTCCTCAAACCAGCACCTGTTGCCTTCGCTCCACAGGGTCTGGCCTCTTCCTTGTCTCCCGAATCCTCCACTCCACCATTGGCGGCCGTGCTTTCAGCCACTATGCCCCGAGGCTTTGGAACTCCCTTCCTCACACCCTTCGCCTCTCCCCCTCTCTTCCCAGTTTCAAGTCTCAGCTAAAAACCTTTCTCTTCGACCGTGTCTTTGGTCACCTTTCTCCCTCTGCCCCTGGCTTGTTCCTGGGATCCGTTATTGTAAAGCGCTCTGAGACGTCTTGTGACAGGTGTGCGCTTAGCAGAAGTTGGGCATGCAGCTCAGCTCCATCAAAGAGGCCTCTGGTCTACTGGAAGGCTGCGCTGTGGCCTCCTGCTCCGCCTGCCCTACCATGTGACTGGATAGGGCCGAAGAGCCCTGCGTGGTCCTCCAATAGACCAAAGGCCTCTGCGATGCATCGTAGCATGCTCACCCAACCTCCGCTGAGTGCCACACCAGTCACAGCGACTTCTTGTGGCCTGGGAGGATCTATACCTAACTTGTCACACTAGATAACTTGGCACGGAGCTCTTTTCACTTGGAGTGACGAGTAATCAGGAGTTTACTCCATTATGCATTTCCAGGGGGATTTCTGTTTATATACCATTGTTAAAGCAATACATTACTTGCATGAACTACTGTCCCTGTTTGTGTTCTCTCACACCAGACTCTACCCACAATTCTCAAATCATTGCCCGTTTCCACTGGATCTTATTATCCCAGTAGATGAATGTTAAGATCGTTGTCTTAACCTTCAAATCAGTGCATGGCCTCACTCACCCTAAGTAATGCAGACTGTGACAGCCTTATTCTCCTAACCATAGACTCAAAAACAGAGATTTACTTACTGGCTATAAAGTATTTTGTTGCTGATTGACTGCCTTTTTATTACAATGACTGGAGATTAGTTTTATTGATGTCCCAATGTTGCATGGGATTGTTAATTGGCAGTATAGGTTATAAATCAACCTTTCAATTTCATCAACTGTTTCGATTGCAAAAAAAGCAAATTTACGAGGTCATTTTATCTCCAAAACAAGAAGCAACTTTGCCTCTGTTTACCAATTTGAACCATGGTATTCATCTCTTTGAAGATGATTTCAGACACAGACTAAAATTAGCTCACTAAATTCAATTTGAACAATTCATGCATCATACTGCATCTTCTCCAGCCCTGCAGAGTAACACAGGCATCATAGATTTACTGAAAGAACATTTATTCTTCCCAAATCGTTCCATTTTCAAAAATCCTTTGGTAGTACTGATGTTAATATCAATAATAATAATCATAATCCTAGCATTTCATATTGTACTTTTTATTTCTTCTAGATGTCTCAAAGCATTTCACAGAATATACTGTAAAGTGTATTGACTGTATATTTGTGGGAAAGACATGACAACCAATTTGCACACAGCAGTGTCCCACAAATAGTCATGAATTGAAGCGACCAATTTTATTATTGTTTTTCTTTGAGAGATTATTATCCACTCAGGCATGTGGAGTAAAGAAACTTGCCCAAGATACAGAACTCCACTAATAAGTAGACATTAAACAGGAAACTCATCAAGCTGGACTGACAACTCATTCATTATACAGTCAGTAACTTTATGAAAAACTAATACGAACCATAACATTAAGTCATTGTAAGTGAACGTCTGCTCACTGTCCTGTGCTGAAGCTTTCTGTCTATTAATAAGGTTCAATGAATCATGTGCCAGTTCTATTGGAGCATCCTCAATGCCTATATAGGTAGTTGCCTGGTATTCCCTGCCAGTCTATCATTATTAAGGATGTTGCTTCACATCTTACTTCTGCCCTTTAATGCTGTGTCTCTCTGCAACCACTAATGATATATTGCATCAATATTCTCTTGAGTTTTCCTGTTTTATCTTTCCTGTTGTTCTATATTTCTGTATCAGCTACTAAGAATTTAATAATATGTCATCGGATGTGGCATAGATAGTGGGCACATTATAGAGTTAATTGTAGCATGAAGTCGTATCAAATGTTTACATTTGCTTGTCTGATTGGATGAATTCAGGATTACTGTACAAACAATTATTTATCTATTGTCATGATTCACGGATTTAAGGCCAAATTCAATCATTCCTCAAAATTGACTGGCAATTTGGATTTGCTTCTTATTTGCAGCCAAAGTACATACAAGACTTGATATAAATATTATCAGACGTAATGTCAACTATTGCTGACGAATGTTGACATTATAATTTCAGTAGCTAATACAGAAATACAGTGAACAGGAAAACTCAGGAGACTAGTCTTTGAAATTATGCAAAAAAATGAGAAATATTATATGAATTTCTCTGCAGAAATTCAGTTAATGGTTGTTAGAGTATACAAATATCAACATTTGTTTGGGTCAACATGGTGTTTGACAGAAGCAGAAACTCTCACGGTGCTTAAGAGCATCCAAATCAAATAAAAAATCCAAATGAAAATTTCCCCGTGTCTGGAATGAAATGGTCACCTATTTTTGGGCGTATTAGGCGCAGGTTGGTGAAACATCTGACAAGCTTCCCATTGCCTAACAAAGGTTGGCTGGTCTCTCATCAGCAGTGCCTTGGTGTACCTGGCTCTTGAACTGGGGCACTGAAATTGCCACAGAGAATGGACCCAATCCTGCGAATTGGTTGCCAAGCACTCACATGGAGCCAGTTCATCTCCAAGAAGATTCTGCTCACTGCTCCCAATGAGGATAATCACTGATAGAAACAACAACTTGCAATTCTCATGAAAGGCGCTATACAAATGTAATTTTATTGTTGTTGTTTATTTACAGAATAGAAGGGACTTGCATTCATATAGCAGCACCTTATTAAATCCAAAACATTTTAATGCACTTCACAGGTACAGTAATTACTTTCAAGTGTAAGGCGTTATTTTGTAGGCAGAAAATTTGGGCACAACATTTAAAGCCAATCTGGAATATTGTTGGGCAGGAGATCAGGAAAAATAAATCCTTCTCTTTTTGAAAAGTATCATAGGACATTTAATGTCCACTTAAACAGGACCTTGGTTGAACATTCCATCCAATGTCTAGGACCTCTGGTTCTGCTGTACACAACTCCCTCAATATTGGACTGATAGATCAAGCTAAATTGTGATCTTATATCCAATTGAAAGCATAGAACTCACAAACATCTGAAACAGAGGGCAGAATGCTAGCAACTAGTTCAAGCTAACGCTCATGTGTATTTCTCAAATGTAATGTTGGCATTTAAACACAATATACATTTATACCAAGTTTTAGTGTTTTAAGTTTTAGTCCAAGTTTTGGAGTCCTGTAGCTCAGTGAGCACTCACCTTACAAGCATGAGACCTGTGTTCGAATCCAGGCCGGCCAGGGCAAATTTTCTTACTCCATGTGTCAAATAATAATCCCTCAAAAATAAAAACTATAATAAATTGGTCATTTCAATCTATGACTGTTTGTGGGACACTGCTGTGCCCAATTTGCTGCCACTTTTCTCCCACAAATATGCAGTCAATTCACTTTACAATATATTCTATGAAGCGCTTTGAGACGTCTAGAAGACTTCAAAAGTGCTATATCAAATGCAAGGATTATTATTAATAGTGAGGTGATTTTGAAGACAGTGTCTGAAGTTTGTAACATTATTTGAGACATTTTTAAATAAACAAGAATATCACAGATAACGTTGAATACTCTGTGTTCGAATGTTGACACCTTGTACTTTCCTCACTGCGGTATGATTCACTCAGCTAAATAACGGCAATAAAATTAGTAATACAAGATCAAACTTTGTTGGTAAGTGCGAATAACTTATTGAATGGGTTAAAGTGAGGTAGAACAGTACTTGACATGAACAGAATGTAAATCATGATATTTGACTGCAATAATAATCTCTCAAGCCATGTTCACTGAAACCAGAGAAGTTGTTGAGATGCACAATTGATTTGATTTGGAGGTTAGTAATTATTAATATTAAAAATAATAATAATCCTTAGATTTGGTAAAGGTCCTTTTATAATGAGAGTAATCCCAAAACCCTTCACTGGATATTCTGTAAAAATGTTGTGGGTGAAATTGGCCTTTAGGAACATAAGAGTTGGTAATTGCCCACAAAATACATAGTCACTACATGTTACAGTAAATCCTGTGAAACTCTTTGAGATGTCCTTGCAGTAAAAAGGTGTGATATCAAATGCAAAGATAATAATAATACATACTAATTTGGGACCTGCTATATAGGTAGCAATTGAAGTGAAATCACAAACTGTGCTGTCAGATGTTCTTAATGTGAATTAATGATGGAAGAGTGATGAATCGATTGTGCACGTTTGATCGTTCACTTCCCATGAGGAAAGCAAGCTTAAGTTTCTGTCTTATCCTTTTTGCGCTGGTGCTGTGTCTCCATAGAGACCAGAATGCTTTATTTTCACAGGAAGATTATTCACAAAACCCAGAAAAACAATTTAGCCTTCATTTAAATTAATTTAATCCTTGGAAGACCACAACTACATTTTTGCATTTAAAAAAGTTGTAGTTGTTGTTGTTTAAAAAAAAGTAAATACAGTACTTCATAATCTAGAATGTTTATCTTATTAATAAGATAGAAATAGAAGCCTGTTGCCTGATCTGTTACAATACTTTATCAAATGAATAGTACACATAATACAAAGACAATGAGAAAACATTATATAATATTATATTTGAATAATAATGATAATAATCCTTGCATTTCATACAGCACCTTATCATATCTTCGAGACATCTCAAAGCACTTTGCAGAAGGTGAGTTGACCTTCTGCAGCCAATTGCATGCAGCAGTGTCCCATAAACAGTGGTGGATTGAGAGACCAAATTATTATTTTAATCGTATCCAAACCAAGCAGCAGGAAAGCTTGCTAGACAGCAATATGAATGGCAAGCTATGCGGTTTCAGTTGATGAAGCTTCAGCAGTAACCCAAAGCACACTCAACCAAGCCTTAACTCTTGCCAACCTGCACCAAATACTTTCCAGAATTAGGTAAGCAGCATGCATCTCTCCAGGGAGAGAATGTGCATTCCATTCAACTCATCTGTGAGATTTCCACGTGAAGGTGGGATGCATGGGAATCTCAGGTTGGTTTGGATAATCTTAAACATGGCGATGGGTTACTGCATGTGTCTGTCAATGATCAAATAATCACAGGTTGTTACAGCACAGAAATAGGTCATCTGGTCCTTCAAATCAGCACTACTGTGCACACCTAACCTCCACAACCAATCTGATTCCACTCTTTGGCTGATTCCTTCAGAGTCATGTTTACACTTGATAAATTCTGGTGGAAACAACTAATGATGTAATTGTTACTTTGGACAAGAGCTGACTTTTTTTTATTTCGGGGTAGTTAGCAGTGTTTAATAATGCATCCCTGTGGTTAATTAGCACAAGCAATACTGTAAACCTTACCCAAACTCTGTTGGTCCAGAAGCCATGAAACAGTGAAGTGAGTGTCAACAACTATCTGGAGTCATGATTTCTAACAATAACACACACAAATTGTTTGTACTAGTCAAATGGCTCACATCCAAATGTAAAGAGGACAAACTTAAATAATTGAATGTAATTTACTGGTGGCGACTTCAAATGTAGTGACTCAGAAAAATGTTTGAATATTTTCAATATTTAATATTTTTTCCCAACTCAACTCGCTGCCCAGATTAGAACATCTGCCAGATGCCGTATAATTTGTTCTCTTATCTTGAAAGCAGTGCTTTAGATATCTTGGGGAATTACATAATGTTTTGAATAATCTTAACAGGAGGAAAAGCACGTTCTGGAAGACAAATACATTCACAACTTTCTGAGAAAATAGGCATATGTTAACCTCCCACAAAATAGAAAATATGATTATTCAATTTAAAGATTGTTCAGTTTGCCTCAGTTCAATTTCACTTTGTGAAACAAATGCTCTTTATTTATTTGATGTTCACTAAGATCACGGAGGAACCCTGAAGGTGCAGTGTGTAATTTGAACAATGTAACTGCTGCCAACAAATTAAGTTGCAGCTGTTCCATTTTGAATGATCTCAACCTCCTGCCCCAGATGAAACATTTGAAACAACACACAATGGAATTCCTTAATAGGGGGTCTGAGTTGCACATATAGATTCCTTCCAGTAACCTAATGTTTGTCACACAAATTCATGTGAACTCTGATACAGCACAATCTGCTGCACTTCCAGAGCAGTGTCAATAGAAATCTGAATAGAATTCCTTACTAGATCTCACTGCCCGGTTACATCCAACTCTTGCAGGACTTACTGTAAGGCATCCAAATACGTTTGTACAAAGTTAGCAAGGTATAACTAAAAGCTTCACAGAAACCATCCCCTTAAAATGCAATTTGTAGATTATTTGGATGTCCTCTGTGCCACAGCACGAAATTGGATTTTATAATAAATCCGTTTTTTTCCACTTTGAAAGCACAATGGAAAGTATTTTTTAAAACTATTTCTCCCACCTCCCATGCTTCTTTTTTTTGTGTGCCTCGATTAAGATGAATACAAAAAGGAGCAGCTTCATGTGTCTCACATGCCAACGTTCCTCTAAAACAGTGGTTCCCAACCTTTTTTTGCTGCGACCCTAAATTGGCCACCAACAGGTCCTCTGGACCCTTAGGGGTGACTGCGCGACAAAGCGAAGCTCAACCAAGACAATATCTCCTTCTCTTTTGCGCAACTCGCTAGTACGGTCTTTCATACAAATTGGTTGGCGGTGTCGCCTCGGGCACTTTTCAGCATAAAAAAGAAAAAAAAATTCTGATGACCCTTCACAACCCTACTGAGGGTTGGGACTCAAAGTTGGGAACCACTGCTCTAAAGGTTTGCTTGCATCCAGGATTCATTCTGCAATTCCAGTTATCAGTGATTACTTGTTAATAACAAACTATAAAAACAGTCACAAAGCAATTCCTACATTATGGTCCTCGGTGAAGTTACCAAAAGACTGGAGCAAATTGTACATTATGATCTATTAACAAGCTTTTAATGAAAGTAATTAGATGATCTGGCATCTGTATAGAAATGTTTTGAAAGGCTGATTTTCAGGCAGTGGAGAGTTGAGAGGAATGTTATATGTTTTCAACAATATCGCAGGAGTCTTCACCACCAGTTCTATTCAAACATCAGATTCTTTCAAAAAAGATGATTGATTTTAGAATTCAAACCCAGTCTCTAATCTGCTGGATTATTCCTACTTCTGGTAACTGGACATACTATTGCTGCTGCTGGTAACTTAATTTTTCAACTACTGGTTACTCACGACAAAGGCCAGCGACTGCTTGACATCTCTGTTTTAGTCAAAGGGAGTCACATTCAGAGCTTGAGCGATTGAAACAAATAATTGACAGGAACAACAACAACAACTTTGATTTATATAGCGCCCTCCAAGCCGGACAGCGCAGAGTGCAGTAGTGAGGAGCCATCATATAAATCTCTTCATTGCTCGTCACAGCCATCAGCAAGGTTAAGAACAGCTAATCGTCTCTTTGCCACAATAACTAGAATGATTTCCCTAGTTCTTGCTCACGATACATGTAGATATATAAATACATGCTAATGTGACTGAAAATGTTGGTGCTTGATTGTATGAATAAATTGGGTAACTATCTTACAGGTAGAATAGGTAGGTCCATTAGGTAGATCCATTAGCTTCACTTACTGAAGCAGATCGTGTTTGCCCATCAGTAAAACATTCAAATGGCAACAATAAATGAGTCCTACATGAAAATAATACAGTACTGTACTCTGGCTAACCAGATTTGGATTGCCTTCTACAATATGTTGCTGATAACACAGCCAGGAGCAGATTAAGAAAAATATGTTACAAAGCGAGGATGAGATACGTAACATTGAACAATGTTAAAACGATTCAGTGCTTAACAAATCACTACAGTACTTCAAAGAGTGATATCCCATCACAAGGAAACATATCCCTAATGGCTTTAGAGTGTTATTGCTGGCAACAGAACCAAATTACTGTACTTTGTATCACTGGAAGCCGGCTGCTCAATTTAGGTCACCTAGCATATACTACATTGAAAACACTAAATGGATAGTGATAGTCATTGAGTGACCCCTAAACACTTAAAAACAAATTACGTAGTGACTTACTTAACAATGCTCTGGAACACACTGTTGCAGGTCAACTTCAGTCACACCTCTCTGTCCATTCTCTCCTCGAGCGCCCTACAGTCTGGTTTCCCTACCCACAGCACAGAGACGGAGCTTATCAAAGTCACAAACAACATCCTCTCTATCTGTGACCAGGGATCCCTCAGCCTCCTCGTCTTCCTCGAACTCTCTGCCCTGTTTGACACAGTCGACCACGCCATTCTCCTCCCATCGCTCGTTCTCCCCCACATTTGCCTGGTTCAAGTCCTACTTAACCAACTTCTCCACTTCATCTCAGCAAATGGTTTCTCCTCCCGCCCCCACCCCGTCATCTGTGGGGTATCCCAGGGCTCCATCTTTGGCTCTCTTCTTTTCCTTATCTATACTCTCCCTCTTGGCGATAACAACCACAGTCATGGAGTAAACTTCCACATGTATGGAGATGCCACACAAATCAACTTTGCTTCCTCCAGTACCAACATAGTTTATACAAATTTGGTATATTGGTCCGAGGATGTTCTATCAGCTTGTCTGGCAGATATCAAGGCAAATATCTATTCCACAGACCCATGATAATTCAGGTAAGAGTTGCTCACTACTGTAATCAGCTTGTGTTTCCTTTGAGCTTGGAAAGGGGTTACAATTAGACAAATTTCTTATTCTTGACTGGTGCACCCTGCTGGAAAGGATGCTGCTGGACGAGTAGAGGATTGGGTTTGTCTGTTTTACATCAAGTAGCCAACCAACACTCGCTCCAATCACTAATGAAGAGGAATCCCTTGGGTGAAGAAGAAGAGGGTAATTAGCATCCACGGAACAATACTGCAGCAATGAGTCAGTGCACACAGGAGCAGAGTAAAATTCCAAAGGACAAAATGTAATACATATCGACATTTTTATTACATTAAGCATCTGTATTGATGAATTTTTTGAAGCGGAATATTCTTGTACCCTAACATGTTTCAACATGCCTAAATGAATTGCCTTCAGATAGTGGGGGTCAGGGGAATGCTGTTTGACCCCTATGATAGGCTAATAGAGATGACAGAATGTCAGTCTCCCATAAATTGTATCTTACCCCTTCCCCTCCCTTCCCCGGGCATTATTACACTCAGCTTTTGTCTGATTGGCACCTTTGAACTGCAGCTGGAGTATGTCTGACAGGATGTTCAAAGTCATTTGTTAAGTCACTGCTGTTTTGCTTGAGAGGACAACTCCACTATTCAACGTCCTAACATTCACAAAAAAGCAACACTGCTCCACAAGGCATCCAATGCCATTTACTAACTACCATCAATCTTGAGATCAATTGACTGTACTCACATATCAATTGATGTACTCTATTGGGAATGCACACAGCTCGAAGTACAATTTACATTGCTGAAAGATATATTGATACTCAAAATATCTGCTGGAGCATAGTGTATGTAGAATGCATCGCACAAACAAATAACTTTTCACTCCACACCAATTAGATTACCTAGCCAACACAAGATACAACAGGCATCTTAATTACAGGATATAGCCCAGTGGCAATAGCTTCAGGAGGACAAGGGGAAGTGAAGGCTCAAAGAGGAACAACAAAAATCACACAGGAGGAAGTAGGGAAGTTAACAATGCCTTGAGGAGGGAAGCAGTGCACATGGCTGGCAGTGAGAGAACGTGATGGAATTAATTCCAGGCTGTTCTGATTTGAATGAGACCTTTTTCTCTAGTTAATATCAGAAGGTTGTACACGTTTGTTGCAATTTTCTTAGTAGATCTTGCAAGGTGATTGCAAAGTGTTTATTAATACTAATAATAATCCTTATATTTGATATAGCGCTTTTCATGTCTTCTAGACGTCTCAAAATGCTTCACAGAGTATACTGTAAAGTGAATTGACTGTATATACGTGAGCGAAATGCGGCAGCCAATTGCGCACGGCAGTGTCCCACAAACAGTCATGGATTAAAATGACCAATTTTTAAAAAAATTGGAGGGATTTTTATTAGGGTGTGGAACAAGGAAACTTACCCTAGGTTTCGCCCTGCCTGGATTTGAACACAGGTCTGACACGTGTAAGGTGAGCGCTCTAACCACTGAACTACAGGACTCCACTTTATCAGTCCAGTGAAACGATGACAGCAGATAGCACAGCAAATCAGGCATCATGACTGATGTCCACAGTCACTACCAGAATCGTTAGTGGAGAACACAGTGATAACGAATACAAAATTAAGTAATGATACCATGCGATGAATAAATGAATTCTGAATTGAAGTTTATCATTTCACTTCAAGGCTTTGATGATCCAATGTCAGATAGTATCTGCCAATCTGAATACTATTGGAGGATTATTATTATTAAAATAAAATCATGTTGGTTTGGATTTATTCAGGATCATTTTCATCTCTGTATATTCAGTGACATTTTTCTCACGTTCCTGTCTATTCTAGGCATGTACAATGTCTAGGCATCTACAATGTCCATTCTGTTCATGGACAATGCCAAACGTGTAGTAAAAGCATCAGATGTCAGTGTGGCTCTAAACCCTAAATTGATGACGAGAAACAAATGCAGGAAAGACATTCTGTGGTAATGTATTTCTAAAATAATGTTTCTAGAGTTGTTTGCTTTTTCAATGATAGCTTAAAGGGTAATGCATAGTCAATGTTAATAGCAATTTAACAAAATCTAGTTTGATCTCTTTGTTATGCCAGTTGCATTTGCTTATCTGGTTTTCCAAGAAGTCTGGTAGGTAAAGAGGATTAGATATTCCTGTTGGAATAGCAAAATATGTGTGCTCCTGTGTTTGCCTGGTAATGGATGTACACAGTAACAGGAATGCCTCTGAGATCTAATGGGGCGTTCTTACTCAATCTCCCTGAAAGTTTCATGTGATATTAATTGTCATAATATCCCATTCTGTACATATACAATGCCAGAAAGGTTGCAAACACATTAGGTGTCAGCATGCCTCTAACATGAAGATGCCGGGATTGATGCCAGAGCCCGAAGCAGGAAAGGCTCATTCTGCACAAAAGTTATAAGGACAAACATGAATGCCTGTCACTAAAAAAAGCCACAGCCTAATACTGTACAGTAATATGTCTATAAAGGACATCACTGCATTAGAAATCAGGGCTCCAGTCTGGAATGCTTTCTGAGAAACATACCTACTGGTTCTGCATACTTCACCATATTGTATCAAAAATCATCTAAGATAGAGAGCGGGCAAATAATAGACATAGATATCATTCGGGGGACTTTAGTTAGGCACTGCACAAAGATAGTCAGAATTGAAAAATTGTGCAACAATAATCTATCTAAGAATTTAAACGACTCATTTGAAAAACTTATATCTACAGAATACCCAGTCATATAGCTCAGTGGTTAGTGTTAGAGCACTTAGGGTTTGCACAAAAGAGGATTCAGGCAGGGCGGACTGTTTGGCAAGTTTCCTTACTCCACACATCTCTGTTTACCGAGCAGTAAATAGGAACTCGGTTGTTTGTCGATTAATGGTTCACTTTTCCAGGGATAATAATCCCTTCAAATCAAATATATAATAAAAATAATTTGGTCACTTAATCCACGACTGTTTGTGGATCACTGGTGTGCGCAATTGGCTGCCGTGTTTTGCCCAGAAAATATAGTCAATTCACTTTATAGTATATTCTGCAATGCACTTTGAGACTTCTCATAGACATGATCAAGCACTATATCAAATGCAAGAATTATTATTATTTACAATAAACCCTTTAGAGCACTTTAAGATGTCCACCTCCAACATAAAGTCTGTATCCAACACAATGCTTACTCTTATTTAAAAGAACATTTGTCAATCATAAATGTCATGGCCCAATCCTCTGCTTCAGTGACCCCAGAAACACTTGCACAGCTCACTCTCCTCAACTCCTTAATTGCTCTGTAATGGTTGGTCACCCTTCCTCCTGTAGGGTGGATGTGACAGCTTGGCTGAGTCAGCAGCCTGTAGACTCTGGCCTCGCATCAGGATTTTGACCTTACAATCTAGGTGGACAGTCAGAAGAATTGTCCTTATCTAGGTTATTAAATCCCTGCATTATTTTAAAAAACCTTAATCAGATCACCCCTTAACTCCTCAGATCTTCAGCATGTACCCCAAATCTCCTCAACTGCTGGACCTCCTGAAAGGATAGAATATCTTCCAAAGGCTTATACAAATTGACTGTGCTTTGACTAGTTTTCAAAACAACATTGATGTGCAACAACAAAATTCCATTTGTATAGCGCCTTTCACGTCCCAAGACACCAGTGAGACAGTATTTCGGACCTGAGCTGGGGGTTTGGGATTGGGGAGGGTGCAGGATAAAGTGATGGGGGGAAGGAGGTTGATTGACATCACAGTCAAAGAGGAGGGCCTTGAGGTGGGTCTTCAAGCATTCAAGGAATGGGGCGAGGCAGAGGGACTGCGGGATACAAGATCATTTGCTGAAATTTGTTGTACTATTATCCACCCTAGCTCCTTAGTTCAGGCCTTAGAATCCTTGCATTTGATATAGCTTTGTTGAAATATCTCAAAACAATTCACAGGATTTCTGTAACCACAGTATATTTGTATGTAATCTAAAACAACATGCTGAATGTTGGTGTTTCTGTGATAGCTACATTGTTGCAAATATACTAATGATTAACAAATTATTACCAGAAGGATTGTTAGTATTCACATTGGAATATATGATACATATCTCCCCTACCCACCACTTGCCCCTCCAATTTGGGCTTCCAGTAAGGTGTGTTTAATCGTCCTGAGGCACTGCATTAAGGATGCAAGTTGTTGTTGAAGTACTTTGTGATGTCTTCCTGACTTAAAAGTCACTGTGTAAATGTAAATTGTAATTGTACACACTTACTATGATCAATATGGTGGAGATTTTAAAAATACTAGCTATACCCCCGCGTAACATACGTGACTTAGTGTTTTTGAACACGTTTATTCATATATTTTGAAACTTTTTTAAAATAATGTATTTGTTGTTTCCAAAAAAAAGGGTGAGCTTTAATCACTGGGTTGTTTTTCTTTGTTGTTGTTTGTTTTTAAGCTGTATTGGTTTTTGTTTTCCCTTTAGAAGTTCACTGTTACAATTACGGAAACATACCTAAGGCTTATATATATATATATATAGATACCTTTGTTTTTTGTCTCTTCATACCAGACCAAGGCAGTGTTTTTGCACACAGTGCCTCATTATAGAGTATTTCTATTCAGTATAATTATTTCATATTTGGTAAAACTGATATGTATTTGAAATTTGTACTAGCGTTCATCCAGCTTCATGTTCCAACCTCATTAAGCTAATATTTAACACTAACCTGTGATGTAGAACAACAAAATTACATTGATAGAGCTCCTATCATGTTGGGAGGATGTCTCGAAGTTTCTATTCTGACATCACTCTGAAATCTGATAGCTAACCTTTAGTTGAAAACCTCTATAATTATTTGGATTCAGTAATAATTATCCAATGTTGTTAAGGATGAAATTTTGGGTTGGGGTGTTCGTATTTCGTAAGAAGTTAGATGCAATCAAAAGGATATTTTTTCCAAAAAAATTGTTTGATCACTGAATCCATGACTATTTGTGGGACACTGTGGTGGGCAATTGGCTGCCTCATTTCTGCCAGAAAATACAGTCAATCTAATTTACAATATATTCTGTGAAGCACTTGAAAACGTCTCAAAAATGTGATAAGGAGCAAAATCAAATGCAAGAATTTTTCTTAGTATTTGTAATTATTATTCTAACATACTGCCAACCAGCCCTGCTGACTCTGCTTACATAGACTATACATCTTATTAACAGTTCTGCTGTTCTATTTCACATCTGGAGGTTTGCTCCTATTGATGTTATAATTTGCACATGCCATGCAATTTTACTTCTCTGCTTTAAATTATGCATTGTATGAGCATGAACGAACATGACAGTGATTACAAAGGTGCAGCAATTCATCACGCAGACACAACTCAAGACAGGAGTCATGTGGAAATGGGTATATGGTAAATTAGACAAAATATACATCTGAGGTTTATTTTTTCACTCACAAATCTTGTCTTATGATCTTAAGAACAATTTGGTGCACTAGTATTCATACCAAGAATTATTATTAATGATAATATATCCTGATATTTGATATTGCCCCTTTCCTGTTGGGAGGATGTGCCAAATCACTTTATAGGATTTAATGTTAAACGTAGTAAGTGTATTTTGTTAACAGAGGAGCTAATTTGTGCACAGCAATGACCCACAAACAGCCGTGAAGAGAAAGGTGAATTTTATTTTTGGAATTGTTGGGCAAGATGCTGGGAGAAAGTAACTTCACTGTTTGAAATGTGCCATCGGATCTTTAAAGTCCACTTGAACAAGCAAACAGGGCCCTGGTTTAAAGTCTCATATGAAGGACAGAACCTCAAACAATGCAGTATACCTACAGCATTACATTTTAGTGTTAGATAAATTGTGAGTTGAAAATCTCAAAGTGGATCTTGAACCCACAACCTTCTGACTGAGAGTCAAGAGGCAAGTGATCCAGGTGGCCACCTGAGAGGATATGACTTGCAATGGCATCGTGTGGGAATCCGGTCATTATTATATTACTGCTACTGTGGAGTCCTGTAGCTCAGTGGTTACAAGCATGAGGCCTGTGTTTCAAATCCGGGCAGGTCAGGGCGAAACCTTGGGAAAGTTTCCTTACTCCACACGCATAATAATAATTCCCTCCCAAAAAGCCACAATAATTAAATTGGTCATTTCAATCCATCAGTGTTTGTGGGACACTGCTGTGCGCAATTGGCTGTCGCATTTTGCCCACAAATATACAGTCAATTCACTTTACAGTATATTCTGTGAAGCGCTTTGAGACATCTAGAAGACGTGAAAAGCGCTATATCAAATGCAAGGATTATTATTATATTACGGCCTGTGCCAAGATAGCTCACAATTGGAGCTTTTTGCTCTGATAATATCTTTGTGCTTTTTCCCCACGTTCTTGTCTCTACAGGTGTTTATCTAATTTCCTTTCAAATGTGATCAACCAATCTGAATAGCCAAATTCTAATGATGCTTTGAGGAAGAGAATATAGTTGCTCCTATGCTCTCCTTGTGCTGTAATTTTTACCCAGTGATGGAAAAAAAAGTGTAAAAGTACCAAAAAATACAGTTTGATAATTGAGTGAGTTACATTCCTAAGTTTTTTTTAAAAAAATCTCATAATATCAGTAGTTTGATATACTGTTATATTGATTATTATTTTTTTCTTCAAACCATATACAGATTTTAACTGCAAATTAAATGCAGCAAAGTCCTGCTTTATTTTCAGAGTTGAATATCATGTTCTAAGGCTATTACTTTATCGCCAACATCCATAGGATAAAAATATATATACAGTACCTGTATATACATTTAAAATTATGCAGCAGGATACAAAGTTATTACATGGTTGAGAATTGTCCAGTCCATTAATATTCCAGTTGTGTAAAGGCGATAAGCCATATCAAGCCATAACAACAACAACCACAAAATTACATTTCTAGAGCGCCTTTTACGTTGGGAGGCCATCCCAAGGTGCTGATCCAAAATAAGAGAAAGTATACACAAATAGTGGTTTCATCTGTGGTGTATAAAGTCTTTATAAATGTAACACACAGAAGTTGAAAAATTTCAGTTGACACCTAACCTGGAGCGATTTGCTGGAAATCAACCACTGTGTTCATCACCCCATCTCAATCCATTCTTGTTTAATTCTCTGCTGTTCCATTGCATTCAACTATTTGGAGCCAGTGTTCACTCCAAGTAACAGCTCCATATGTATACTCAGGAATTATTGTATGCAATTCAAATACTTGCTTGTTCTGGTTAGAAATTCAAAGAATAGTTTCCGAAAATCATATTTGTGGAAATCTATTCAAACATAACAATAACCCTTATGTGTAAAAAGGAAAGGTTGTCTTTTGGACCTGTAATGTATTTCAGACTGACAGAGGAAATATTCTATCTACCTGTCAGGTAGTACTGCACAATGATACAATAGAATATGGATAAGCATCTTAATTCCCCACGTTCCTAATTTTCTGCAGTTGGGCTGTCAGGAGGTAGGTGTTGAATGCATGGTGAAAATGGGATCAATCCAGACTACCCTGAGTTATCTCTCTATATTCAGTCAGAGAAAGCTTATGGTACATGTGGAGAAAATAGAAGTAAAAATATGAATGGAAGCAATATTTTAGTTTATCATGTCTATCTTAGGACATGGAATGCCCGAACAAAAAAAAGTGTTTGATGCAGAATACTTTTGAAAATGGATTTAGACAATATGGGGGGAAAATATAATATGGTGATGATCCAAACTAAATGGCTCTATCCTCTTTTCATTATTCTTTTCTTAATTTCTGTCAATCATCAGATATTTCTGAATCTTAGACCTCACTAGAGAATTTTGTTTGTTAAATGTCTTGCATTCAGCGCCTTGGGACATCCTGACTTGAAAGGCGCTATACAAGTGTAATTTTGTTATAACAAATAAAATTTCTTTTAATCCCAGAAATGTAACATTCATTTGCAGGTCAACCAGTACAAACGTTATTTGTAATACTGATTCAGAACAAAACTGGTTATATAAGTGTGAAAATAACACTTAATTGAGATATGCAGTCAAGCTGCAGACAGTTCGGATAATTGTTCAATGCCCGTTCTGAGAGAAAGAGGCCTCAAAACACCTTAAATAGTGCCAAATATTAGTCATGCCCTCAAAAGTGTTGCAGGAAAAATATTTGCACTGCATTATTGTTCATTTTTATGGGGGAACGGTTATCTGGAAAGACTAGTTGACTCTTTTAAATATTTTAAGCAGCAAAATCGAATGTAAATTCACAGGCACTTATTTTCTCACCAGATAAAATAGGATTATTTTCAATTAGCAATTAAATTCTTCCCTCATGCTCATCCTACGATATCATCAAGTATATGTTTCATTACAAACGAGAATTTGTTATCAGCATTAATCTGTTTCATTTGACAGCTAATTTTAGTTCAGCATTTAGATCATTTAGATTGTTGTTTACTTGCCAACCTTTACAACTTGCTTTCCTCCCACATACTTAGCACAGTAAAATATTCTGTATGTTCTGATATTGTACCAACTTTGGGTCCAAAGCTCTCAGTGATATTTTGACACAAGTACCATACCTTCATGTACGCCATTTGTGTCCTACTAAAGGCTGTCATATCTGACTGTAATGAAACTAAATTAACATTGCACTGTGCCAACTCTGTAAGGAGAATATTCTATTTGAAGCACATTCATGACTGGGCACAATTACCAATCAATGAACCGATTACATGAAAGCAAAAACATTTTCTGTTGAATTCTATGATAGTGTGTTTCAAAAAATTCAGCTCATCTACTAAAACAACAACAAAATTACATTTGTATGGCAGTTTTCTCGTCGGGAGGATGTCCCAAGGCGCTGGACAGTCAGTGTTTCAAACCCGAGCTGGGGTTAGGATCGAGGAGGGTAGAGGGAAATGGAGGGAAGGTGGGTGACCGATGCGTCTTGAGGTGGGCGTTGAAGTAGGCTAAGGAGGGGGTGGAGTGAAGGGATTGTGGGATGGAATTCCAAAGGTTGGTGCCAGAGAGGCTGAAGGCTCGCCTTCCAATGGTGGGTGGTTAGGGCGGGGGATGTGGAGCAGACCGGAGCCTGCTGAGGGAACGGACTGATAGGGGGTTAGGAGGTCACAGAGGTAGGGGGAGGCAATTTATGGAGTGCTTTTGAAGGTGAGGACCAGGATCTTGAATTGAATCCTCTGTGTGGTGGGAGGCCAGTGGAGTTGGGCGAGGATGGGGGTGATAGATTCGCAGAACCTGGTGTGGGATAGGACACTGGCTGCAGAGTTCTGGATTCTGAAAAAATACTATTGTGTCTGTCATTGCCAAAAAAAAACATAAGAACACAAAAATTAGGAGCACTCGGCCTACTATTAACAGAATAGCTCAGACTAAAAAAATCTTAGAACATTAATTTGTAACTAGCTATCTGTTGGTGAGTTAAAGTTGACATCCTGCTGATTTGTGGGATGTGCGGGAACTCTTCTCTGGGCAAAGATCAGGTCAGAATGGAGTTTTGGTCGGTTGATGTGACTGTCATACCCCTGGTTTACAATGAGACCCCATTTGTGCAATTCAGATTCCTTAATAAGAAATCCTGTTAGAAATCCTGCGCATTACACATTCCCCCATCCCTCACCCTTATGTGTGAAATAAGGACTGGAAATAAAAACATATTCTGATAGGTTTGCTTTGTATGTTATCCTCTTTGATTTTTAGATTGGGGACAAAGTATATTTCCTATGTATTGATGATGAATCTCATTCTGGTTGCAATCTGCAGTATTTACAATTGAACTGTCCCTGTAAATAATTAATGCAGTGGGAAATAGATCAATGTTTACTATAAAACTGCCTATTTTGTATGTTTATGTTACAGAAAGTTTGATTTTTTTGTGCTGCTTGCATAGATGGAACATGTTTGGACTAACCAATTTGAAAATACAGTATCTATGTCTATACCATTGAACGTAATGGAATCGAATACCTACTGACATAGTACTCAGCAAAGGCCACATGCAGTGTTGACTTTTCCCTCCCCCATTACAATCATCACTCCAGACACCCCTTGCTACTCTGGTGTTTCGTCTGCTCTTCACCATTAATACCTATTCTCCCCAGTTTTGTTTAAACCCACCATCATTTGTTTCACACCGTTATCACTTACTTAACCCATCAATTAACACATATTTTCCTCTGTCTTCTTTGTCTCCTTTGTCTTCCTTATCCTGCCTCCCACTCTCTAACTTGTCCTTAAAAACCTCTCCCTCCCAACATGCCCCAGTTCTGACGAAGGGTTGTAGACCCGAAACATTGACTCACTTTCCTTTCTCCATGGATGCTGCCTGACCTGCTGAGTTTTCCAAGCAACTTCTGCTTTTTTCCAAAGAGGATATTGATTTGAGATCAGTAATGCAACTGAAATAAAAGATAAAGATTACAACTAGATTTCAAACCTTTATAATCCATTCTTTATACCTATTGACCATACTGCATTCCAATACATTGGATGTAAGTGGTAGTTCCAATTCCAAACAACAACAACAAAATTACATTTATAGAGCGGCTTTCATGTCAGAAGGACGTCCCAAAGCGCTGGAAATGGAATGGAATCCTTCAATACTGTTATGTCCTCTTTGATAATTATCATATTGCATACTTTTTTTTTACCCCTATACCATATTCCTTCTGCAACATATAAAGGTTATCCCTCTCGGCACAAGTGAAGAATGATTGAAGAAAGATGTAAACGCATTGAATTCCAACAAATAAGGCAATGTGTTTGGAAAGTGTGGGAGATGAAATAAGTCATGTTTTAATAACTGGGCTGTGTTTAACAAATAATATGTAACGTACTTACAGCAGATGTTGTGAAGAAGGAATGTAACCTGATTTAGTCCTTCTCCTCCAGACACCACAGCTGGCACAAAGTCAAGCAAAGCCCATGCTAACACATCACAAGGGTGATATGTGTTGCACATTTCAATGCTAGAGAGAGTTCAGATCAGAAACGTGTTGTGATACATACAATTGTGTCAAATATTCGGGGGGAAAAAAAGCTAAAGTCTACCCCTACCCCTGAGGTCGAATTCATGCAATCTATCTGTAATATGAGAAATGTAAGAAGTACATTGCAGTTTATCAGAGTTTGATGATATACTGCAGCCTGAACATCTGGTTGATAATTGGAAAGGTATTCCGGCACAAGTAACTGAACCCATCTATTTAAAGCCCCCCACTTGTAATCAGGATTGAAATGATCCTCTGCATGTCAGCTTTCCCAGCACAGAGACATGACTTGTACAGATTCCAAAAGGAAGCTTTAAAGAAATAATGTCAGTCAATGGTTTGCCAATTTTATGTGTAGAACTGCTGCCAGTGCACTGAGAGAATAGTTGCATGGGATTTTTTGACATCCACCTGAAGAACAGACAGTCCATCTGAAACGCGCAAAGCTCAGGAACACTGGACAGATGTGACTCTCCCAGAATGATAGATAGTAAGTCTTACAACAAGCTGAGCGGCTTTCATCTCACTGGTCTGAGCTCCAAGGAAACTCGTAAGAAAAATATATTAAGAATACATGGGTCAGGCTGTAAAATCCCAATAGTTAGGATAGGGAGGAGGGAAGTATTAAATATATTATGCAAGATCAAAGAGGACAAGAGACTTGGCTCAAATGGATGCACCCCAAAATCCTTAGGGAACTAGGGAGGAGATAGCTGAGCTTCCAGTATATATACACACTTCACAATTATTTTTTATATATAGATAGAAGAATTCTGTAGAGAAAAGATTCATGCCAGAGGACTGGAGAATGGCTAATTTAATACCTATTTTAAAAAAGGGTGATAAGAGTTAATCCAGGAAATGACAGGCCAGTCACCTTAATATCAGTTGTGGGCAACGTATTAGAATCTATAATAAAAGATGAAATACCTAGTCATCTGGAGGAGAATATAATTCGGAGCAGTCTGTATGGACTTAGAAAAGGAAGGTCCTACTGAACAACTTGATCAGTTACATATTCAAGGAATTTAATGAAGTAAACAAGGGAATTGCAATGTGTGTAGTTTATCTGGTTTTCCAGAAGACCATCTGATGTGAAAGGTGCTCTACAAATGCAATTTTGTTGTTGTTAATAAAGTGCTACATGGGAAGCCTATGTCTAAAATCAGGGCAAGTGGAACTGTGGTAGAGAACGCCGAATGGATTAACAAATGGTTAGGAAACCAAAAACAAAGGGTAGGAGTCAAGAGCATGTTCTCAGACTGGCAAGAGTTAGGAAGTGGTGTTCTACAAGAGTACATCCTAGAACAACTACTGGTTACCTTATACAAAAATGATTTGGATTCACACATAGGAAGTGCAATGTAAAAATTTGCAGATGACACCAAACTGGGCATGGTAAACATTGAACAGGATTGCAGAAGAATACAGGAAGACATAAATAGGCTAGCGGAATGGGCAGATGAGATTTAATGTAGGACAAAGTGAAGAACTTCACTTTGACAGGAAAAATGAAGAAGCTGTCTGTGGTTAGATGGTGGGAACCTAAGTGGAGCAGACCAGCAAACCACTAAAAGTAGCTAAGTCCCCTATCCCAGGGAAAATTCCAAATTAAATGGATAAATTAAAAAATGGAGCAGAATAATAGTGAAGCAACACACCAAACTTAGTGTTGAAAACAGCAAAGAACCTTTGTATTTTGATGGGCACACCAATTGTTTTCTGCTAAATCAATTCCATGAAAGCATTTTTGAAGGAATGGTTCATAGCGACTGTCAGGATAATTGAGGCAGCCAATTTTTAAAAGCAATGTAAATGCTCAATATGCCGTTATAAAAAGGAGCATTATGTCAGACCATAAGGATGTACTGCATCCAACACAATGGTGGCGGTTGTCATAGTATTTTGGGTTATGGCACTTTTCATGGATTTGAGCTCTGTGAACTTAATAATAATATTAACCCTTGCATTCGATATAGCGTCTTAACTTGTCTGCGAGATGCCTCAAAGTGCTTCACAGAATATACTGTAAAGTGTCTTTGACTGCAGATTTTGTAAGCAAAATGCAGCAGCCAATTGCCCACAGCAGTGTCTCACACAAACAGTTATGACTCACACAAACAGTTATGGAATGGCGTGACCAATTATTATTAGTTTTTTGAAGAAATGATTACCTCAATATATCTCAAATGTACTTCCAATAATGCATAGGACACCAGCTACAGGACACCAGCACTATAAGTGAAGCGCACTAAAATGGGGGGATGAGGAGTTGTAATGGAGTTGCTCTGTATTACTGGTTTATATAGACTATTGCAAGTCCTCGATGGCAGTGTAATATTACATATAATATGTATAACATAGATAAGAAATTACATGGGCATTTACAAAATTCAAAGCTTAGTATGTTTCCAGAAAAAAACTTAATCAAATTTTTGTGTGCATTAGGTGATACTACAGTAATTTAGGATGATGTGTTTCATTTATAACATATAACTCTTTGGGTGGGGGGAGGGAGTGAGGTGTGCATGAACTCTCCCCTGGTCTATAATTTACAAATCTTATACGAGTTTAAAATAGGAAGTCTCATTATAAATATTAATATTCTTCACTGCCATTGTCTATAAATTTATCACCCGTTGAAAACTGATACAAATCTTGCACCAGTCATGCACCTGCAACTGAGATGTTGTTTAGTACCAAAATACTGGGAAGGTTCTGCAACTTTTAAACAGTATTGTTGTGGGTGGGTAATATTTCTCATCCTACAGGTTTATGGAATAAGCAAGAATTTTCACACTTAAAGAAGTAGCTCCCACTTCTGTACAAATGGAAATTTCTCCTTCCTCCTTGTTCCACATAAAATTAAACCCACCCTTAGAACAAAATCCTTTTGTTTGTGTAACTGTCTATATTCCAAAGCACCAAACCCAGCACTGTATTGGATGTATGTCCACAAAATCACAAGATTGATTCAGATGAAGAAGGTCCTTCAATCTATTTGCTCACTTCACAAGTGAGAGAACCCGGGTTCGACTCCTGGGCGGGGCAATGCCTCAGGCAAGTTTCTTTAGTCAACACGCTTCTATTTACCTTGCAGTAAGTAGGAACCCGGTGTTAGTCAATTGGCAAATCCCTTACCTAGGATAATAATCCCTTCCTGTTGGTGGGACACTGCAATGCACAATTGGTTGCCGCCTTTCACCCGCAAAACACACACTTTACATTATTTTTGGTGAAACGTTTTGAGTCATCTCAGTGATGTGATGAGGTGCTATATCAAATGCAAGGATTATTATTAGTAGTATTTTTCCAGACACCAAATAACACTAAACACCCAACTGTCTTCCCATCACAACATCATTTTAAAAAAAATGAATCCAGCTTCCGTGGGTAAACCACCCTTCCTGGTAACTGTTCCAATCATTAATTGCCTCTGGATAAATAAATATTTATTGGTGCCTGACCTGAATTGACATTTACAAGCCTAAATCCTTGGCCTCTTGTTCTGCTGTCTTGATACATCTGCAACTATTGTTCTGGTTTTAGCAACAGAATGATTGCTGGATAACCAGCCTTCACATTGGAGTAAAACTCACGAATGCAGTCATTACACTGATAGTGATTGACATGTGGGATACAAGTGAAAATATAGAATTCACTATTGCAATTGCCAAAAACAGATCCTGAAGGCCTTCAAACCCAGTCTTGCAGCTGATGTATAAATTGCATTTATATAGTGCTTTTCACGTCTGGAGGACATCCCAAGATGCTGGACCTCTGTTGGCAGGACATCACTTATCATATCAGGCACATCCAACCTTTAATTGGACTTTCAGGCATTTTCTCACCTGAGAAATGACCTGAAAGCAAAATATTGTCTGTGATTTTGACTCGTGGTTTGAGTTTACTGTATTTTCAATCCAGTCATCTTTTCAGCAGCAGTCCGTGGAGGGATTTCTGGAGCATCATTATCAGCCAGTACAAGTGTAGTGGCGCTTCTTATCAGGAGGTCCTTGCTGGCCAAAAATGAATTGTTGGCTGATTATTTAGAGAACGTAATTCAGGCAGGTTTGACAGGATCCAAGGTTTGCTGTTGACAACGAATGCAGGTTTTCTTTCTCTGCTGTAGATGTTGTTTTCTCTTCTTGTGCAAGAACGAAGTTTGAATGCAAATATGCCTTCAATATTATGTCTGAGATGTTGGTCTTCAGGGCTCCAAGTGGCATTGTGCTGACAGCTCGAGCAAGTGATGTCCCATCTACCTCAGATTCTTTCATTCAAATATACCTGAAGGGCTGCAACATCCTTACAGTCCTGGACTCACAACAACAGCCAGTAGGTCGGCGCAATATTGCTGAATAAACAGGATCCTACTATTCTGTGAATTGTAAAAGCCATTACAATCACTATCATGTGAAATTTAGCCTAAAGGTCCCTTGCAGTCTTGTTAAAAGGGGAGCATTTCCTCCTTGGACAAAGCAAACCTTCATTTAAATAACTGTATCAAATTGAACATTTGGTTTGATGCAATTACCAAATATATCAGGAATGAGTTTCACAAATGTTTCTCCTGTATCTGCAAATTAGATTTGCAAATAAAATATAATTTGCATTTTTGCAATAAAATATAATTTGCACACAAGCTGAGTGCAATAATCTGATTTCAGTTTCTTTGCTCTGATGTCTGCCCAAATCCAATTATTTCTGAGCAGTTGGTCACACAAAAATAGCTCTACTTTGTTGTGTAAGATCTAAAAATAACAAAAGCAATGTTGACGTTGACATGAAACGGGCAAAATGTATGTAATCGTGACTTCTCATATAAGTCAGTGAGAATCCTTGGAATTAAAAGGTACCTTGTTAGGTTTTATGATGGTGAAAAATTCAGAGGCTCTGTAATATGAATGGTACAATAAACAAGCTGAGGTTGACTACCTGTAGAATCCAACATAAGATAACACCTCTCATCCTACAAGTGTCGGAAGAAAATCAAACACCCAACCAACAATGAAACATGTCACTGAAATCTCAACACAGTCTATGTTCAAGTGCTTTGCCGTTCTAGATTTTATCTCCAATTGCAAATTTATCAAAATAATCTGGGTTTATTTCAGGCAAGGAAAAGATAATTGCATTTTTAATGGATAAAATAATTGAATATGTTGTCACAGAAAAAAAATATTATACTGTACTTAATTTACATAAAAACGATTGCTATTATGGACTTCGCACTGAGAGGCACTTCCAGGAAGAAGAATGAGAAATTGCTCCTGCTGTGAAGTGTAGCATCGTAAGAGCACATTACTGTACTAAAGCCACAATACTTAGTAGCAAAAGGAATTTCACCCCCATGGTTTTCTGCAATCATATCTGCTCCCAACACATTAATACTGTTTTATATAGCCTTTGTCAGTTTAGACACACATGTCCTTTGATAGATCCATCTTTGCTCAATCAGTAGTACATTTATATCTGAGCCGAAAGGTTGTGGGTTAAAGACCTACCCCAGGACACATACTCATAGTTTAGTCTGATACTCTAGTTACTATTTTCATTCGAACAAAGAAGGTTGGAGAGATTTGAGAGGTCTTTAAAATCAAAGAACCATAATAATCTTAATCCTTGCATTTGATACACCACCTTTCATGTCAGGAGGTCGTTCTTGGGGATGTTACCAACTGAGCCAGTCTGTCACATTATATTATCATTGGTTTCCTGTGCATCATACTGATGCAATACTTTAATCCCTTTACATACTGAGGTTGATTCCTTCCGGAGGCTTTGTTCTGACCTTGTAACCAGTGGTTGTCTGCCTGCTGCTCTGAGATTCTTGAGGTTTGCTAGGTGAATTAGTAGTGAAATCACTGTTATAACAGTAGCAAGTCAATTATCTAGCCTGAGATATCAAGTATATGTAGACACTTAGATGATTAGAGAATCCATATACTTAAATATAACAGGGGCAACCTAGCCTTAAAGAATGAACAATGAGTAATAACGGGAGCAGGTGATATGTCAGTGGATTCTAAATTGATTTTCTCTGTTAGTTATTCTCTTTATGAAGTTAATGTTATTCATTGAACAAAGCTTGAGGACATCAAAAAAAATCAGTCATGTTGAAATTAAGTAAATGCTGGAAACATGTTCAGAACCTCTTAAAAATAAAGTGCTTATTGCTGACCAGAGTTTTGGTGATACTTCATTTAAATCAAGAAAAGTACAATAAAAACACTATTAAAATGCAACTTTACAATGCAATAAAGTATGACATATTTCTTTGTAGTTGATAGAAAAAATAGCCTTCTGCCATTAATATGGATACCAGTAAGCTCTAAAGAATTCTGCATGCCAGTAAGCTGTAACAAATTGGTTAGAGCACTTGCCATGCAAGCGAGAGGACCGGGTTCAATTGCCAGCAGGGCAAAACCTTAGGCAAGTTTTCTTACTCTACGTGCCTCTGTTTACCTAGCAATAAGTAGGGACACAGGTGTTTAAAAACACTTTCCGCAGGTAAAAATCCCTTTAAAAAAATAGTAATTTGTTTACTGAATCCACGGCTGTTTGTGGGGCAGTGCTGTGCACAATTGGCTGCCTCATTTCGCCCAAAAACCTACTGTCAAATCACTTTACAGTATATTCTGTGAAACTGTTTGAAATATCTCAACTACATGATAGGGCACTATATAAAAATGCTAGGATTATTATTATTAATTGTCTCTCATTCGTTTTGGTATTTCAGTTAACTAGCATTCCAAATGGTAAACCGAGTGAAGGAACAGAGGTTAATTGACACAAATCTTTAAAAGTGGGAACTTTAGATAGATATCGTCTATCAGCTCTCAGTAGATATTGTCACAATTATTCACTCACATCACCACAATTGATAACTACTGTGGTAGATCCCAAATTTGTTTATGTGGTCTGCCAGGTGTCTCGACACAAGGAGAAACCCAACACCCATGCATGAAAGGTTCCAAACAAAAATACCAGACATGCCAGAAATGCCTGAACCAAACTTCGCTCCCCGATTACCCCAGTCCTTGCCAGACTTCACTGGCTCCATATCTCGGAACAGAGCCTCACTCTTGTTTTCAAATCAACTCCACTCCTCTGCACCCCCATCTCTCTGACCTTCTCTCTCCTCACAAAAGTACCAGTTGCCTTTGCTCTACAGGGTCTGGCCTCTGCCTTGTCCCCCGATTCCTCCACTCCACCGTCGGCAGCTGTGCCTTCAGCCACTGTGCCCAGAGGCTCTGGAACTCCCTTCCTCACTCCCTTTGCCTCACCCGCTCCTTTCCTCTTTTCGGGTCACGGCTAAAGACCATTCTTTTCGACCGCGCTTTTGGTCACCTTTTTCCCCCTACCCCAGGATCGGCCCTGGTATCCGTTATTGTGAAGCGCTCTGAGACACCATCTGGCCTGGAGAGCACTATATAAATCCAAGCTGTTGTTGTTGTTGGATGGTTTATATTTGTCCAGCGGAGGTGATGATAAATTCTCTCAATAAATGGTTGAAATGGGCTAAATGCAATTGCAATTCAGCATGTTCACTATATTCAGCAAATTGTCATGTGCTTATATTATAATAAGGGTTTTATATTAGCACCTTACCACTGCATAGACATACTTAAATAATTTCACTGTTCAGTGTCCAGTGACTCTATTTTTTCTGCAGGTGAGTAAAGCAGCCAGTCTGTTCTGCAGACAGCCATGAAGTGGCTAGTCGAGGCATCCCCTCCAGGCTATACCTTCCACCACACACCCCACCCCGCCCCAACCAACGCGGCGGCGGGGTGGCCATCGTCTCCAATGCCTCCCTTGGTCTCTCCCCCTATTCCTCTGGCTGTTTCCCCTCCTTCAACCACCTCACGCTCTATCATCCTTCTCTTTCCTTAAAAATCCTTCTATTCTATCATCCTCCTAAACTCCCTGGCTCCTTCCTCTCCGATATCTCCACTCTCCTCTCCTCCCTGAGCCTCTGCTCTGAATGTCTGCTCATTATGGACGACTTCAACCTTCACTTAAACTCCCCCTGCACCACTTCTTCCGACTTCATTGCCCTCCTCTCCTCCCTAAACCTCATCCTCCACATTGACTCTCTGACCCACAACTGTGGCCACGCACTCGACCTCATCATCACCCACAGCCTTGACATTTCTGACCTCAGCATCTCGGACCACTTTCTTGTCTCTTTCTCCTCTTCCATTCCTCTCCCCTCCACCAAGCCCTCAACTGTACTTTTCCACCCATGGAAAAGTCTACCCCCTGAGATCCTCACAGAAGCCCTCACATCCTCTGACTTCCTACCCCTCTGGTTTTCCACACACAGCGATCCTGAAGCAGCTGTCCAGCTGCTCCATGATCACCTCTCCTCCACCTTCAACTCTCTCATACCCCTTAAATCCAGGTCTATCTCCAAACCCACCTGCTCCCCCAGTACAACTCTCATCTCTGCACCCTTAAATACCAAACCCGGCTGCTCGAGCGCAGGTGGCAGAAAACCGGTCTCACGGTTCACCACCAACTGTGGCTCGAGCAACTCCACAGCTACCGCCGTTCTTTGTGTCGAGTGAAAATGCCTTACTATTCCAACATCATCCAGGAGGCATACAATAACCCCAAAGTCCTCTTTTCCAACACCTACCACCTCCTCTGCGCACCCCCTCAGGCCTCCTCAATCTTCACTTCAAATGCGAAGTGCGAGGAGGTCATGGACTTCTTTTCTTCCAAGATCCACAACATCCGCCAGGTAGCGTCATCCTCCTGCCTCTCGTCACCCACTACCACCCGCACTCCATCCCCTTCACCCTCCCCATCATCAGCTCCTACCTCAACCCCCTTCCTACACTCCTTCTTTCTTTCCTCCCTCTCATGCACTCTCACCTCCACCTGTTGCCTCGACCCTAGACCCACCAACCTACCGCTCATCCAGCTCCCGCTCCTCTGCCCACTGCTGTCTGACATCATCAACCAGTCGCTCTCCACAGGATCAGTCCCTGCCCCCCTTAAAACTGCTGCCATCAACCCCCTCCTTAAAAAACCCTCCCTGGATCCCTCAAACCCTAGCCACTACCGCCCTATTTCAAATCTGCCCTTCCTTTCAAAAGCACTGGAATGCGTTGTTGCAAACCAACTCTGCGCCCACATCTCCTCACACTCCCTCTTTAAACCCCTCCAGTCCAGTTTCTGCCCTGCCCACAGTATAAAAACTGCACTTGTGAAAGTCACAAATGATGTCCTCTCTATCTGTGACCAGGGCTCCCTCTGCCTCCTTATCCTCCTGGACCTGTCCGCTGCGTTCAACACAGTCGATCAGGCCATTCTCCTCCACCGCCTGTCCTCCATCATCCATCTCAGTGGGACCGCACTCGCCTAGTTCGAGTCCTACCTCACAAACTGCCAGCAGTACATCTCCACAAATGGCTTTTCCTCCTGCTCTTACCCAGTTACCTGTGGGGTATCCCGGGGATCCATCCTTGGCCCCCTCCTCTTCCTCATCTACACGCTCCCTCTTGGGGATGTCATCCGTGGACATGGGGCACACTTCCACATGTAAGCAGATGATACCCAACTCTATTTCTCCACTTCATTTTGTGACCCCCAGTTCCCTGATGTTCTGTCAGCCTGCCTGTCAGACATCAGGAGCTGGATGAGTGCAAATTTCTTGCAGCTGAATGTTGACAAGATAGAGGCCATACTCTTTGGCTCTCGTCAACGTCTCCATTTGCACGGCTCTCACCTCCTCCACCTTCCCGATCTGCCCCTGAAACTCTCCGAACCTGTGCACAACCTAGGCATCAGATTCGATCTCCAACTGTCCTTCCTTCCCCCACATCCGGTCCCTCATCAGCACCGCCTTCTACCACCTCCGACGGATCACCCATTTCCAGCAATACCTCACTCCAAAAGCCGCTGAAACCTTGGTCCACGCCTTTGTCACCTTCCAACTGGACTATTGCAACGCCCTACTCGCTGGTCTCCACGCCACCATAATCCACAAAATCCAGCTAATTCAAAACTCTGCCACCCGCATATTCACCCGCACCAAGCTTCGCTCCCCCATTACCCCAGTCCTTGTCAGACTTCACTGGCTCTTTGTCCCTGAGAGGATCGACTTCAAGATTCTCACCCTTGTTTTCAAGTCCCTCCACTCCTCTGCACCCCCCTACCTCTCTGATCTCCACTCTCCCCAAACCAGCACCCGCTGCCTTCGCTCCTCCAGGTCTGGCCTCCTCCATGTCCCCCGGATCCTCGGCTCCACCTTCGGTGACCGTGCCTTTAGGCACTACGCCCCAAGGCTCTGGAACTCCCTTCCTCACTCCCTTCGCCTCACCCTCTCTTCCCAGTTTCAGGTGACAGGTAAAGACCTTTCTCTTCGACCGCTCCTTTTGTCACCATTCTACCCCTGACCCTGGCTCGGTCCCGGGTTCTGCTATTGTGAAGTGCTCTGAGATGCCGTCCGGCGTGGAGGGTGCTATATAAATCAAAGTTGTTGTTGATGTTATTGTTGAAGTGAACTGACCGTTCTCTCTAATTGAGAGATTGTCGGCCAGGATATTGGGAAAAACTCTTTTCTGTTTTGAATAGTGCCATGGAAACAGGCCATTTGGGGATCCAGAAAGTGTAAATGCCTCTGCTTCTATGCTTTGGTACTCCATCTCACAATCCCTTCGCCTTGCTACCTCCCTTGCCTCCTTCAAGTCTGGTCTCAATACCCTCCTCTTCGACCGTGCCATTAGTTGCGGTCCTACCTCTCTGTCCTCCCTTATTCCAACCCCGCCCCCTTCTTCCCCCCTTCATGCTCATGCCCTGACCCTCGACTGACAAGCCCCATGGGATATCCTCCCGATGTGAAAGGCCCACTACAAATTTAATTTTGTAGTTGTAGTAGTATTTGGCTACAATTTGTGTGCGTACTACAGAATTTCAATGTCACTGCCATTAAAAATATTTTTACCCCCTAACAGAACCAGGATTCTTACCCTATAATGCTAGGGCTAAGACAATTAATGTGGAACAGAGGATGCTTTGTTTACATCTATCCTGGAATTGTTTTTGATATTGACTTGCATCTCATCATGAGATGTTCTTCAATTTGCCAGCACTAACAATTCTCATTTTGATGAGAACAAAACTCACGTAAGTATGTTTACCAGTTTAAAATCAAATTAAAACTTTGATTTTAATAGTAGAACTTTTTTTTAAGTGCACAAAGGAAGTTAGTTTTGAAAGTATTTTGCGTTTAGCTTTGAAAGTGTCAGGTCCCAGGGCTTTGGTATAATCCAGCATTACCAAAAATAAACTATAATTTCTTCTTTTTCAGCATGAATCACACATACCATTAGTGCACGATTATTTTCTACAGCAAAAAGCAGAACTCAAGCAAATTGATTTTCTTCAGCATGAAATCGAAAGCATCAGCTTTTGGCAGACTGCCATGGCTTAACATCAAGCTTGTTATGTGCCCAGCACCAAATCATCTGCATGCACACAGTTGACTAAAAAATATTAGATTTTAGTAAAAAAGAATAAGACTGCTTAAAAAATCAAAGTTGCAATTAACGCAGAGATAGTCACACCACGGACATATTCTCCCTTTCGTAAGATTAGAATAAAAATTGATCTGAGCTGTGATTTTCATTTGGAGATTTAAAGTTGATAAGTAGGGAGAAGAAAAGAAGGAAATGTGTGATCTGAGAAACTAGGGAGAAGCATCCTACACGTTCTGAAATTACATTTTCATAATTTCTGTTATGATCCATGTCACTAAAACACAGCACATTAACCGTAAGTCATTTTTTGGACAAATTAATGATCTAAGTTAAGGTTGCAATTTTACCTTCTACATTTGTAGGTTTATGATATGCAAAGGTTTTGGGTAGAATGGGTAGAAATCTGCTGATATCACTCTTGTGTACTGTACACTGTCCACTATTAATGAAGCAATTAAAATTTTGTTGCAGCATTAACACATCACAGGGTGGAATAATAGAGTTTAGATTAATGGTTCCAACACCATTCTCAATGAGTGTCTAGTCATGCTGGGTGTTCAGAGCAAAGACAGCTGTTTCCCCATACAGAAGGAAGAAATCATCAACATCTAAGTCACCCCAACTTCAGTTCCAGACTATCATTGGGGCATGTCATTCTTCAAGGCATAATGTGGTGCTAGGAAAACATAGGAACATAGGAGCAGGAGTTAGGCCATTAAGTGATCGTCAACATCTGCTTTTCTATAAGATCATGGATGATCTGTACCTCAGCTCCAACAACCCTCCCTTGCCCCATGTCCCTTGATAAGCTACCCTGAGCAATGGGTGCTATATAAATGAGTCCAGTTGTTGTTGATGATACCATTACCTAATAAATATCTATCGATCACAGACCTGAAAAAAGAAAATAACTTAAACATGGATCTAAATAAATAAATAATTTATTTCCATTTAGTCATGCTCAGATGATTGTCTCAATTTAGACAGAAGTACATTTGAACATAAAATGAGGCTTCATCTCTGAACTAATAGTACGTCTAGAGGTCAGACCTGAGATCCCTCCCACTTTCCCTTCCTCCCTCTTTCCTTCCCCCTATCTAAACTGCATATACGTAATGCTCATATGCACCAGGGGAACCTTTATTGAATGAGGATGATGTTCATTGTTGACGATTTCAATTGTTTTTCCAAGAGAAATCATGGGAACATCTGCAGACATAAAAAACATTGCAGGCAATTCAATCAAATTTCCTTCTTTTTCTAAGGGCACTGGCTCAAACTGGGAATGCTGTTCTCATCCAATAATTTTTTGTGGCTGTTTTCAGATATAAGCCTAGGTAATAAGCATTGGCAGAATATGAATTTGTAGGACACTATCACAGGCGAGTCGAATCATGTTGAATCCACTTTCCCTTTGATATCACTTACAAGATCACAAGATTGGTTTGGATGAAGATGTCCCTTTGGTCCATCTGATTTCATCCTTCCAGAACACTCATACTACTCCACCATCTCCCCATACCCCACATCTCTGCTTCAAGTCCAGTGTCCTGACTTCCATTACCTTTCCTGTCAACCTCTTCCAGCTGCTAATTACCCTCTAGGTAAAGAAAAACATGCTGGTGTCTGTTCTGATTTTGCATTTCACAACTTTGTGCTCTTGTTCTACTGTTGAGTTGTGTCTTAAGAGTAGTGGTCTGGGTTTACGTTTTCAATCCCATTTAAAATGTTATATATAAAATGGTAGAACAACAAACCACACCGCATTGAGAAGGAAACAGCCAATGCTATAATAGAACTGAGTTAAAGTACAAAATTATTTCAGTAAAAAACAATTAAATGTCATAGGTTTATGCTTCAAATTAACATTGATAACAACTTCCAAATTCATTTTGTTTTCAAAATATCAGGAAATGTGCCCCAGGGATTGCTTGTTACAACAACTCCTGATACACTTTTTTCCTATAATGTGTCATCTTAGCTGTCAGCTTGTGGCACTCTTACTTCTGAGTGAGAAGATTGTAGGTTCAAGCTCACCTCAGGACTTGGAACTCATATGGTTAAGCTAACATCCGATTGCTGGGTTGAGGGTGTGATGCATTGTTGATGGGGTTCTTCACATCATAATACCGTGGCCTGTCTGCCTGTTCAGGTGGACCTTAAAGATCCCGTGGGACTATTCAAAAAGAGAGGGAATTTTTCCCAGTGACCTGGCCAGCCATCCCCCAAATAAAATTAATCATTCTCTTCATGTCTGTTTGTGGGAAATTGGCCAACATGTTCGTCCACAAAAAAAATCAGTCACTATACTTCACAGTACTGTATATCCTGTGAAGTGCTTTGAGATGTCCTTCCGACATCCTTCTAGTGCCTTAGCAAATGTAATGATTATTATTTTAATAATAAGATGTGATGCGGGTATTCTACCACCTGCCCAATGCCTGAATACCCAATCTAAATTGGAATCCGTCCTGTAGTTCAGTGGTTAGAGCACTCGCCTTACATGCGTGAGACCTGTGTTCGAAACCAGGCAGGTCAGGACGAAACCTTGGGCAAGTTTCCTTACTCCACACTCCAAATAGTAATCCGTCCAAAAAAACTATAATAAATTGGTCATTTTCAATCCATGACTGTTTGTTGGACACTGCTGTGCGCAATTGGCTGCTGCATTTCGCCCACAAATATACAGTCAATTCATTTTACAGTATATGCTGTGAAGCACTTTGAGACGTCTAAAACACATGAAAAGCACTTTATCAAATGCAAGGATTATTATTATTATTATTATTATTCTTATAAGGTTCCCCAGTAGCCTTGTAATTTAAGATACCATAGCATTATCATGAGAGACCGGTAGGAGGTGTCAGGTTTGATTCTTGCTCTGTACAAAGTTATCTGATTCAGCAGATGGACATAATGATCAAAAGAATAATAATCCTTGCTATTGATTTAGCGCCTTTCACATTGGGAGAATGTCTTGAGTGCTTCACGGGATATACTGAGAAATGCAATACAATGGATTTTGTGTTCAAACAACGCAGCCAATTTGCACTCAACAATGTCTCACAAACAGCCATAAAGTGAATGACGAATCTTATTTGTGAAATTGTTGGACAGGACACCATGGGAAACTCCCTTCCCTTTCCAAAAAGTGCCTTGGGATCCTTTAATGTCCACCTGAACAGGTAGACTGGGGCTCAATGTCTCTCCTGAAGGTCGTCACATCCAACAATACAGTAATCCAGACTCTCTAACAATGTCAGCCTGGATTGTGAGCTCAAAGTTATCACGTGCGACTTGAATCCACTATCTGCTGACTCAGAAGTAAGAATGCAACTAACCAAGACAGGTTGACATTTAGAGTAAACAACAACAACAGGAAAAAATTCACTTGTCATTTCCTCTATGGTAAAATAACCTGCTGTCACTTACCTGCCTAATGGTTCGCCCATAGGAATGGCAGTATATAGCAAGACTCTGCATCTCCCCGTGAAAGAATGAATGGGGAAAATTAATGGAATGGGGTGCTAAGTTACATTGGCCCAATCCTTTCTGGAGAATCAGCACTGAATATATTTATGCTGTAATTGGAAGGACAGCACAGGTATTTGTTTGATGATCCGAGAGATTAAAATCCCCACTGGAGGAACAGAGGTCATTCAAATAGAAACCATGCCACACAGAGAGAGTGAATTAATTAATCTGTGCAATTCCCTTGGAGACAGCATGTCAGATGCACTACTTCAAATCGGGTTAACATGTCCTCTATCTGCTGAAATGAAATTATAGCTTTTTAAAAAATA
Source organism: Hydrolagus colliei (assembly GCA_035084275.1). NCBI lineage: Eukaryota > Metazoa > Chordata > Chondrichthyes > Chimaeriformes > Chimaeridae > Hydrolagus > Hydrolagus colliei. The sequence continues at coordinate 53,404,657 of CM068742.1, forward strand.
TATACTGTATGAAGCTAGCGTAATGCAAAATTTTCTATGTTATCAATGCTCATTCATCCAAATCTTATACAGAACAAATTGTAGCAATATTTGAAATTCTCTGCAACCATCAATATATGTTTCTATAGTTACAGTAGCTGAAATTGTGTTCGAAATGAACATATTGCAAATGTCTGAAAATATTAAAAGCTTTGAACATCCATATTTGTACAGAATTAAATGTAAAGAAATGTTACATTCACAGCCAAGAGAAAGTTATAAATTGGAGATCTTTTTAAATTTTAGATGAAAATAAGGCTAGAAATACAACAACAACAAATTTACATTTGCGTAGCGCATTTCATGTTGGGAGAAAGTCCAAAAATAATAATGCATGCATTAGATATTGCATCTTTCACGTTGTCTCAAAGTACGATGTCTCAAAGCTCTTCATGGGATTTACTCTAAAGTTTTGTGACTATGTATTTCTAAGGATACATAGCTGCCAATTCCCACACAGCAATGTTCCACAAACATTTAGCTAAACAATTACTGATAACAACAACAACTTTGATTTATATATTGCCCTCCACGCCGGATGGCGTGATGAGTTATATTGAGAAACTCTTCTTTTTGAATAGGGCTATGGAATCTTTGACATCCATCTGAACAAGCAGACAGGACTTCAGTTTTGCCCTCAAATATACAGTCAATTCACGTCTACAAGACGTGAAAAGCTTGTATCAAATGCAAGGATTATTATTATTATTTACAGTATATTCTGTGACAGACTTTGAGATATCTGGAAGACATGAAAAGCCCTATAACAAATGCAAGGATTAATATTATTAACTGAGTTCTATGTACCGACATGGTGCTTGAACCTGCAACGTTCTGACTCCAAACCTGAATATATTCAAATAAAAGATTCCTCAAATTTGGAAAGTACCCATGCTTTTCTCTCTGGCCTCCAATGTTTGTGAATAAAAGAAGAGGAAAACACAGATATTTGTGAAAGATACAGTAATATATGACAACCAGTTGTTATCTCGTATGTCTAAGCTGAAAGAAAACGGATTACAAACTGTTCTAAGTCTTCATGACATCCTTACCAAATCTGAAAAATATCATAAATTGTTTGGATTCATCTTATTGTTATCTGATAATAATAAATAGTTGTTCTTTTTCGGCGATAGAGAATATTTGTTTTCCTGCTAAGGTAGTCAAAAAATTAACACGTTCTTGCATGTTCATAGATAAATTTAACAAATCAATTACGATTAATATAGTCAACATCCAATTCTATATGAATATAGAATTAATATATTAATACATTAATATAGAATTGGATGTTGATTTTCTATTATATCTGTATTCACAATTTGATGCAGAAGCACTTTAAATTTTCCAGCACCATCCAGTTTCTAATTCCGCGTAAGATTGCTTCCAGGGTGAACAATCACGAACTGGGATAGTTCCTGTAAAATGTTTGTGGAGGCAGCTCAGATACAACTGATTTTCCACAACCTTTATACACAGTACCATACTGTGCATAAAACAATTGAGTTGGCAATATTCGCTTTGTTTACGTTCACAATAGCACAATCATTACAAAACATGAAATGGTGGATTGTATAAGTGGCCAAACAAGTGCATATTTTGCGGGAGATGTTTCTCAGGCTGTGTATAAGCCTGAAGGTGAGATCAGGTGATACCGAAAGCCGCCACCAGCACCAACTGCGTCATCACTGGTTCCCCCAAATTGACTGATATACTCTAACCCTTCAGCCGTCCTACAGTTTTCACGCTACGGTCCCCACAAATCAGAGCTCTGTACTTTTCCCATGAAAATCCCAAGCCCTTTTGTCAGTTCACCACTGGGCAACAGTAGTGTATAGAGAAATAAATATATCAGTGTAAACCCACTGAATTGTCACAGTCACCAATGTGGGCTATGGGTTGAAGCCTTACATCAAAACATGAATTGATGGAGGAGGAGGCAGAGGGGAGACCGATACCCCAATATTGTTCTGGGGGAGTGAAATTAGATTGTGGTACGTGCGCATAATATAAGTTAAACAGTGCATAACATTGTTTGGAAAGAGAAAGTGTCTCCTCATCTCTTTTGAGACCTCATCATCAACAACAACAAAATTACACTTGTATAGCGCCTTTTACGTACACATATAAGATAAGCATATACTGGACTGTGTTTACCTTTTAGTGCAGTAACAAAATGCCGGCATGAGAGGAAGAAGGGAGTCTAGCTGCCTATCAGTAACCTATTTTTATGACTACAGTACTGCTAGAGGGATAAATTAGAGTGCTCTATACAGCAACAAAACACCCACGCATCATGCGGTGGAAAGATTCAGTTTCAGAGGCATGTTTGGCATTCCAGCCCAAGTTTCCTTCTCCATTGTCCTAACTATGGCACACATATCCCCAAATACTATTTATGCTAACAACAATTTATAGTTTATTGCATCTATCACATTAGGGGGATACCTCAAGCTGCTTTACGCAACTTGTTAGAACCTCAAAGAGGTGTGAGGGTGGGGAGGGTCAAAGGCAGAGTTAGGGAAGCGAGGTTTTAAAGGGGATGGTGGGGGGGCAGAATGGCTGAGTATTTACAGTATTCATAATTCATCATCTTTGTTCTGGTGCTTGGTCCCCCACTGGAGCTATGTACCATAATCCTATTCCAATGCTCTTTCCCCATATGCTTCAAAGTTATTTTACAATTCCCTTTAAACTGCTGTCCTGTGGTAAACAGCCATTTGTGGTACATGATTTCACATTCTGACAATCCTCAATATAAAAATAACTCTTCCACTTTTTTATCATATAACCAAATATCAATATCATCATGAAAACAACAACTTTAATTTATATAGCGTGTTTCAGTTTTGTTGTTTAGGCAGGGCAGGGTATTGGAGGTTTGAAAATAAACTGTTAATAGTTCAAGTTCAGTGAATCTGGACATTTTCACAGGAAACTCAGTTGGTAACAAACTCACCTTCATCAGAAGGCTATGGGTTCAAGCTCCACATTGAATTGAGTTTATTTGAGTTAAGCCTATGCTGATACTCCATTGCGGTACTGGGTGATTCCTGTATTTCCAGACATTAAACTGAACGTATGCTTGTTTAGCTGAACGTATGCCTGTTTAGCTGGACATTAAAGATTACATGGCATTATTCAGAAAGGGAAGAGTGATTCTCGTGATATCCCAGCCAACAATCCTCCGGAATAAATGGTCATTCATTTAATGGCTGTTTGTGGGAACTTAATGTGCATAAACTGGTTGTTGTGTTTGCCTACAAATACCCATAATCAATGCACTCGACATCAATCCCTTGTAAATTTTGTATATTCATTTTGTATATTCATTTTGTATATTCATTTTGTATATTCATTTTGTTCATTTATGTACCTCACATTGTGAGTAAGATCAGTGATCTGTTGGTTTCTAGATGTTCAGTTATAAATATGTACCAGTTAAAATGACGTGTCTAATTTAGCCAATGAATATTTTTAAGCATTTATGTTCAGCAACCTTGAATATAAAGTTACTTGTATATTTTAAGAGTTGGTATAATTACCATTGGTCTAGACAGACTATTGGACAGCACTCTCTCCCTATTAATGGACTGGAGACTTATTCAACAGAGCTATTCACAATTATTCTCGATGTTGCTACTGCAATAGATAAACTTTCAGGGCTCACTAATCTCAAGGTTATGTTGGAAAATATTGTAAACAGAACATAGCCTCCGACAACAACAAAATTACATTTCTAGAACATCTTTCACGTCAGGAGGGACAGCCAGTGATTCAGACACGAGCTGATGTCAGGATCGGGGAGGGTGGAGGGAAGGGAGGGGAAGTGGAGTGACCGATGGAACCATTGAAGAGGAGGGTCTTCAGGTCAGACTTGGAGGAGGCTGGGGAGAGGCGAGGCAGAGGGATTGGGGATTGGGAATTCCAGAGGTTGGGGGCAGAGTGGCTGAACCAAAGAGAGGGGACAGTTTGGTAGGGAGATAGGAAGTTGCAGAGGTAGGGTAGGGGCAAGGCCATGGAGGGATTTCATGTATTAATTGACCATTATTTCAATTGTAAACATGTAGCACAAAAAGCTAAGAATGAAAAAAAACTCCAGTTCAAATATTGGAGCTTTCAGCCACTACGCCCCAAAACTTTGTAACTCTCTCCTCCAATTCCTCCAGCTTCCCACCTCCTTCGTCTCTTTATATCACAACCGAAGATCTTCCTCTTAAATCGTGCTTATGGTCACCTCTTTCTTCCCCTCAGCTCTGTGTCAGGCTCCGTCACTGTTAAACACTCCAAGATGCTGCCCCATGTGAAGCGCGCTGTGTAAATACAAGTTATTGATGTTGCTTTATTGGGATCAAATACTGGCAGTAAACCGAACCAGAATGTAGCCTCTGTGTTCAGTTTGATCCTCAGCTCCTTTGACTTCCACACATTCAGTCCCTAAACAAGGGAAAACCTTTTTTCACCTTCACTACATTCACTCCCGCTGCCTGCAAGCAAACACCAATTGCCACTGAAACCCTCATTTTCACTTCTTTGTTGCCTCTTGCTCGACGTTTCAAACTTTTTCTGCTAATTCCGTTATATATAAATTCCAACTGATCCCAAACTCCGCAAGCCCTTCATTCACTCCAGTTCTTAATAAGCTCCACCGGCTCCCATCAACCTTAGGTTCCTCACCCTTCGTGCCTTTACACCTCCTTATCTCTGTGATCAGGGACTATACCCTATATGAGAGACACTATATTAACGTAAGTTGTTGTTCTTCTACTACCCCATTCTCCTACTCTCCCACTCCACTAGGCTAACAGAAGCTGGAACACCCTTCCCCTCTGCCTTGCTACCTATCTATGTCTTTAAATCCCATCTAAATACCTACCTTTTTTGCCATACCTTCGGTTACCTCTCCCTTTATCCCACCCCTTCTCACTTGTTTGGTGTCTGACCCTGCCTTACTGAAGTGCTTTATCCTACATTAAGGCTGCTGTATAAATAAATCCAAGTTGTGGCTCTGAAACAAAATCTGAGTCAATCTTGTTCGATATTCTATTCTATAAGAATATAAGCCTACCATGGTTTTATGCATCGGTTTCCCTCTCACTCTCCACCCTCAACCACTCCAGTTTCAATCCCGTGATATCTTGAAACATCTGACAATAATAATTTGCACTTATTCAGCACTTTTCACATAAAATTAATACCTCAAAGTGCTAACGCTAATAATGGAGAGCCTTTTAGGTCAAATAAACAACCAGGTTGCAGATGTGGGAATGGATAATATTCTGGAGTTCTGCTTTACAATCTACTGTATTAAGAAAGCAGGCAATATGTTCAGAATTCATGAGCTAAACAGTGAATGGAATTGTTATGAAGGTTTGTGGAAGGAGAAAGCTTGATGAACTTCCCTCAGCCTGTGTTTGCTTATCTTAGAAGGCAGATATATTTTCATGTTCTTATGAATACTGAGGAAAGTGAGTACAGTAGAGACATCAGAGAAGATATTCTTTTATGAATTTAAGTGAAAAAGTATTTTGTCTTATAAATAAAAGACACAGCTCACCACAGACAGTCTTTATCTTCAGCGAAAGCGCATTTTAACCTTCACCCAAAGCTGACACTGAAGGTACTTCAGCAACTAGTGTGGTGGAAGCTTTCAAAAGGAAATGGGATCTGTACATGAATAGGAAAAATTGCAAGGCTATGGGGTAGGAGCAGGGGAGTGGGGCTAGTTCTTTCAAAGAGCTGCTACAGGCACCAAGGGCTAAATGCCCTCCTTCTATGCTGTAAGATTATAATAATAGAATAATAATCCTTGCATTTGATATAGTGCTTTTCATTTCTTCTAGACGTCTCAAAGCGCTTCACAGCATATACTGTAAAGTGAATTGACTGTATATTTGTGGGCGAATCTAGGACTACAAACTGGCACAACTCAATCAAGTCAGAGTGATTAATGCACAGCAATATATTTCTGTATTGTATACATGGACACACGATATATATATATATATATATACACATTCACACACATATTTCCCTCTCCCTAGATAACACAGCGAATAGTTTTTTTCCCCCTCAATTATCCTGTCATCTCCAAATGAGATCAAAATCGAGTTACTGTACTTTCCTAATTGTTGAACTCTACTGTACACGGTCAAACACCACATGAGATCCAGAGGCGTGAAAAGCACAAGGGGTTGGTTAGTTAGTTAGTTAGTTAGTTAGTTAGTTAGTCAGTTAGTCAGTTAGTTAGGCATATGA